>PVJI01006520.1:0-85979 GCA_004026765.1 Micronycteris hirsuta | reverse complement strand
GTTACTTACAAGTAGAGTTTGAATTCTGATTTTTAAAATTTTCTTGAGAGAATACCAAACCAGTTCATCAAATCCTTTGTGTGTCATCCAAAGGCTGCTTCGTGTCAGTTATTCAGGCTCCTCCCAGTAATAGGTCTCAGAGACACAATGCAGAAATACGCTGAGTGTGTAGAGTCTCCGCCTGAGCCCAAAAGGATGCTCCAAGTGAATGAAGACCCTTGACATGAGAAGATTATATGAGAACATAATAAAAGAGCTGTAGCTAGGGCATTTACAAGAGCTAGACTGACACATTAAATCTCTTGAGGCCGTGAGGAGAAGGCAGGGTAACAGCTAAGAATCTTTCTGGGTTATAGCTTTTTCTAGTATAAAGAACATTATTAAAAGGATATAGGTCTAGCAGGTAAATTGGTTCAAATACTTAAGGGTAATATATATGAATAATTACAAAATTATGGTATAGACTTCTAGTTTCATACAGCTCAAATTAATTCTAATTATAGAGCCTTATATCTATGAAATCTAAATTTTAAGAGCATATAATCTCAGACATGGAATTTTAAATTCTATTTTAATATTAAACAGATGCATACATACACTTATAGTGTAAGCTATAGGGAAGAAACAGAATCTTTTTCCACTTAAACATTACGGCAGATGCCTCTAGAAATACCATAAAAATGACTAAAACATATGATGCTGTAATGCATAATATTAAGTTGCTGCTGATTCTTCAAGTAGTAAACGGTGAAGAATAAGATGTGTGGCTTTTGAAGTGACAAGAACTATATTTAGTCGCTGGAGTACTATTTAGAAAATATCTCTTCAATGCAGGATAGTATGTTGGTGTTTCCCACATATTTTCCCTGAAAACTTATCAGTGTGACTAGAGCCTGGTGAACAGATGGGAGAGTGTCACTGGATGAAGCTGGTGAGGAGGCAAAGGGCACCTTATAGATAATGATGAGGAAAATGGCTCTCGTTCTCTCTATGAAGGGTAGCCAATGAGATGATATTTGTGGTGGAATGACATGACTGTATTTGGGCCTGGGAAATATTCTTTTCACGATATATAATCAATAATGCAGAGTGGACAAGTAAAGAGGAATGAAATTTTAATATTAGGTTACTGAGTTGGACCTTTTGAATAAAGGCTAGGACAAATTATTAGAACTAAGTTAATTTGCCTGTGGTTTCTAAAACTGCAGTAATTGTTTAAAGCTAGTTATAGAGTCATTGGTTGAGATATTGGGACTAATTCACTGGAAACTCCAGTGGGTGGTGACCAATTTTGCATATTAAAAGTTATTAATGATTAAGTCCCATTGAGTAAATTAATAACATTTCAGTGAGATCTGTAGCAGTGAAAACTTCATCAGTTTAAAATTATTAAAATTCAAATAATAATAAATATTTGGCAATTGTTTGTTATAGAATATAAAATAGAAATAAGTGGAAATCCAGGTCTCCAAAGGTGTTTTATTGGGATATTTTCATTTTGAATTAACAGTACTTATCATTAATTTTAATACCACATTTTCTGAACTTTTACTTTGTGCTTATACATTAGTTTTTATACTTCACAGTTGTAAAAATTATAGCAAAATATTCACCTTATTTAGTGCTGTACTACATATGTGTGTGTGTGTGTGACAATTTCTATATTGTTCTCTCAATATGTTTGTTAAAAACTCTTATGGTTTTGAATGGCTCATTGAAACCCTCTGTGCCCCATATCTGAATTTCTAGAATTGAGTGTTTTGGTTGAGGAATGAAGTAAGGATGAAGATAAGATAGAGATATTTAATCTTTTACTTTATAACTTTTAGAGTTGTTTATGTTTAAAAAATAAATACAGCCAAACCTACAATATTGGAAATTAGGTAGATACTATGTGATTTTGTGCAGGCTTCCATTATCCATCCAGCCCTGTTTCCGAATCAGCATAGGCTACACTCTTTAACTGTTGGTTGTGGGGAAGGAGTATATGGAAGGTGAAGCCAGATGGGGAAACAGCAGGCAGTTGAATGAGAGAAAAAAATGACACCTGTGTTCTTTTGATCCAAATTCCCTGGCCTTAGAAAATGTCCATCTACTTCTCTGTGTCTATGAGTCTTTTTCTGTTTTGTGTGCTCACTTATTTTGTTTTTTAGATTTTACATTAAGTGAAATCCTATGACATTTGTCTTGGCCTGAAACTAATATAAAATAATGTTGAATGTCAAACTATCACTGAAAAACAAAATAAAAAAATGTCCATCTTCTAGCCATAAGATTTATTAAAATTATGTCCACTGTGCTGGAAAGCAGAGCCGCGGGACTTGACTCACCTCCATATATACTTAAGGTAGAATGCACAACTCGCAGAGAGCACAAAGTCGTAGCTGGATCAGGACAGAGAGAAGAGGCAGAAGTTTACCCTGCAGACTCTGGGGTGGTTGGCTGGGCTGACTTGTTTCAATAACCTTGATAGTAAGCAACTCTGCATGTTATACAATCCAACTTTTTTAGCTTTATGTAAAGATTTTTGTGGGGGATTCCTTTAATTTTATAAAATTTTATTAAAATGAAGGAGTTAAACAATTTGATTTTTTTCATTTCTGTGGTCACACATTATTTATTTACTATATAATATGTGCCTAGATTTTTATTTATATATGATTAAAAAACTTTTGCCTTAGTTTTGTCTCAAGCATGTTAAATACCACTGATTTCCTTATGGGTTCTCAGGAGATATATTTTTACTGGCAAACCTTACTTATTTAACATTTTAGCCCTGGTGTAGCTCAGTGGATTGAGTGCAGGCCTGTGAACCGAAGCATTGCTGGTTTGATTCCTAGTCAGGGCACATGCCTGGGTTGCAGGCCGCGTCCCCAGTTGGGGACATGTGAGGGGCAACCACACATTGATGTTTCTCTCCCTCTCTTTCTCCTTCCCTTCCCCTCTCTCTAAAAAATAAATAAATAAAATCTTTGAAAAACATTTTGTTTATAAATTCAGATATTATTTTTATCAGTCTTCGGTGTGCTTTGCGTATACTGGCATAGACATAATTACTTGATGGCATAAGAGAGGAAAACCATCTAAGCACCCTTGCTCTCATCCTACATTCACAGAGTGACCTGATTGCCCTTTGACTTTGCTAATATAGTACATTGGTCATCAGTTATGAAAATCCAGTTGACTTGTTTTGTCATTATCACGGCTATTCACTAATTATCTTTCTAAACACAAAAAGAATTATACTTCTCTGTTTCCCTACATTTACCTATGGTCATGTGGCTTGCTATGGCCAACAAAATTTGAGGTGATATAGTATGATTTGTGCCATTCTCCATGGATTACCTTGTTTGGCTGAGGTAATTGTGAAAGTATCTGTTAGTAGGTAAGATGCCATAAGTTTAAAGCACCTGGAGTGCTAGATGCAGCCCTGGGTAGAGCTGCCTGGACCCAGGGTGGAATTTATGTGACTGAGAAATAAACTTATTATTATATGCTACTGAGATTTTGGGATTGTTTTAACTACAGTATATACTAGTATATCCTAACTGATATACATGCAAGTTTTTGCTAATGATATTTAACTGTGTCTGTTAATACCACAATATTATGTTCTTAATGAGGTCTCTGAATTAAAGTTTGATTATTTTATACAGTTCTACATATTTTGCATGTTTTGTTTCATATATACTTTATATGAAATAATTTATATTGGTTTAGAGAATGTTTAGGGGTTATCATCAGTCATATTTTATAATAGTATTCATTTTCCTCTCAGTATATTTTTCTTACCTCACTCTTATTATGTTTTCATTAAGTATAATTATCATATTAATCTAGTTTTTTCCAGATGAAAATAACCCCTCCTCAGAAGCAATAATTACATCCTTTTGTGGAGACACACCTATTAAACTAAAGATGGGAAAGAGGATTGTGTGTGTGTGTGTGTGTGTGTGTGTATGTGTGTATCAGTGTGATTAACCCTTCCCCAGAGCTTCACTGTTGAACTTCTTATACTAAAGTCAGAAATTGAGCGTCATAGCAAATTCTCAACACGGTAATTCTCTCACATATAATGCTATACAATGTTATTACTTTAATACAAACACACATGCTTTTAGTGCTTCCTTTCTGGATGGCTTAATTTAAGCACCCACATCTTGCATGCCTCCTAACTGCACTTTGATATTAAATCTATGTAGAGAGAACCCACAAAATAATGTTGAAGCATGAAGCCTGTCCCATGCAGTATCAGGGCTCTGTCACAGATACCATGAGGCTTATTTAGAATTCATGCTGGAAGTCAGAACTTGAGCAAATTAAAAGTTGTATAAATTTGAAAACTAGAATGGGTGGATATATCTCAAAAAGAAGTTCAACACTCTGTGTCCTTGGGGACTTTGGGTTTAGAGCACAGAAGTGCAGCATTTGTGAAATGTCACATATTTTAAAGTTTTATAGAAAATCAGTGATCTCTTCTTTCCCTTCCATGTAGAAATGTGGCCCAAACTTGACTTTGTCCTTAGCGTGATCACCAAACTCAAGATGAGAGCACTCGTGTTTCTTTGAAAACTTGTATTGTTCTTAAAGAGAACATGGTGGGGGGGGGGTTGTTAACGGTGAGGGGAAACATACCACTGCCCACCTTTCCAGATCTCAAGTGTACGTGTATTTGAGGGCTCTGGGGAGGCAGCCTGTAGTGGCAGGGACTTAGACACTCTCCGTAGCTGAAAGCCTTGGGAAATAGGTGCAGAAAGAGAGGCTAAGGTAGGGTCAGGGCAGGATTGTTGATAACGACTGACAATACGTATAGGAGAATCTCTTGTCAGAGCTCAGGACACCAGTGGAATCAAGGTAGTTAGCAGAGCAGAGCAGAGAATGGAGGCAGGGTGAGATCAGCAAGTTAGCACAAACCATCCCCCCAACAGTGTACAATAGTTTCTAGATTTAGCACAAGTGTTCAGAGACAGACACAGGAATCACAGTAATAGGGCAAGTATAGGTAACAAAAGAATGAGTGGTGAACAAGAAGGTAATGTGGACACACACCTGAGATGTGCACCATTCCGTATAGCTTCCATTAGTGCTCCCCACCACATCGTCTGTGGGGGAGCTGGGAGGAACTAGGTGTAAGGTTCACTTGTCCACTATTTCAGTGGGCATCCATGAGAGCCTTTTAATGCATTTTAAATAACGGTTAAGAATTTTGTCTCTGAAGTCAGACTGCTTAGCTTGGTGTTTCAGTATCACTATACAGCTCTGGGTCCTTGGGGCAGGTTAACTACATTTTCTCAGTGTAAGCCCTTTATATATTAAATAAAGAGAAGTTGGACTTATCCCCAAGATTGCTATGATTAATAAATAACATAAATACACTCTTGAGTATATAATAAAGAGCATTTGCTGCAGCTGTTAAATCTACTTGTATTGTAACCATGAAATAATTGCCGCACCATGAACACGGGTCTATTTTTAATACATGGATGCTAGGGATATTATGAATATCAACACTGATCTGGTTTCCATTTTTCATTCTGATTTTTGATAGTCATAGGAAAATTCACTGGACTTCATAATATATATCTTTATTTAATAAAATTAGTAATTTTATTGAAATAGTAATTTTAGTAAATTAGCAAAATAAAATTAGTAATTGTACTACTAATTTTAATAATAAATGCTACTAATACTACTGATATGTTTTTATTTTCACCCAGCCTTCTTCATCCTGTTACTTTTGTTTTCTTTTAGGCAATGAGCTCCTCTAAGCTTCTTAAATCACTGTAGGTGAATTAGGTGATACTGTTGTTTTTTTTTTGGTGTGTAGGGCTTGTATAGAGTCATAATAAAAGCTTCACTTGGATATCAGACTCTGGAAACCTTTGCCAGTCAATCAAGTAAAGATATTTACTCAAAAGTGGCAAGGAGAAGGACTAGTGAAAATATCTGAAGAGGGCAGGGTCATAATGGTTTCGGAAATTATTCAGGCATCAATATTTAAAAAGAAGTAGAAAGGGCTGGGAGGTCAGTTGGGGTGTAAAGACTGGGTCTGAGGGAACGAGTAATTGTCCAGATTATAGCAGTCTGTAGAGGAGTAAGAAAGAGGAGGTAATATGAGGAGATTAAATTGATATAACTTTGGAAAATGACTGAACATTGGGACAAGGAATTGACAGCAGCAAAATAATACATGGGTCAAATATTTTCTCCAATAATATTTAATACTCAACAGGCAATTTTTGTAGAACTTGCTGAGAGAAAAAGCAAAATATCCTTTGCTATAGAGATAACTTTTATTTCAAAATTTATACTTTGAGAAATTACATAAAGAAAGAGTTCTATGAAATTATTAATAAGTTTCTATGTATTAGCATGTGAGTTCTTTATTTTATGCTTATGTTTAAAAAACAAACACACACAGAGAATGGGGAGAATCTGAAGACCATAAGATAAATTCCATGTGGGTCCCGTAGACAATATTCCCTAGTCACAAAAAACAGGTAAAATTTTGTTTACTACTTTCATATCAAAGAGGAACTAAGTAATTATAACACTGGTTTATAAACTCTGCTCCCCTGTGTATCAGTGGGGTTTCTGTAGCAATTCAGTTGTAGGACTCCTGAAGTGGGGAGCAGAGCAGGGCAGAGCAGCCAGGGCTTTGGGTTCCCAACTGCTACTTCAAACCTTAGTTATTCATGTTTTATGTGGGGTTCGCCATTATAAGATTCTGTTTGAAGAAGTAACTCTGTGACTAAAGGAACTAAAATAATAACTTTATGATTTTATGTTAGAATTAACTCTATAGTAACATCATTCCCATCTCCTATAGAATCAGTTTAGTTATTTGGTTCTCTATAGAAAGTTTTAAGTCAAAGAACTCCATTTGGATTTTTATTTGAATGATATGTATGTCTGATGGTGTGCAATATGTGACAGTTGCATTCAGGCTTCAAGTGCCCAGAGCAGGTGGGACAGAGAGATATCCTTAGGAACTGGCTGAATCCTCCAGGCCTCTGCTTGGGCAAGTCACACATCATGCTCTGGGCGAAGTCACTTGGCTTATGGCATTTTTATAGACATGATCATTCTGGAGCCATCTGTGGCACACACTTAGTTTCTCAGGTCCCAGACCAATATATCTTGAAGCACGTAATTACTTCATTAAGATTTCTGCAGACATTGCAATGGGAAAATACAGGAATAAGAGTCAATTTCCTTCGACATTGAAATTGTCACTCCTGAGAAGGGTTTTGGCAGGGGATAAAGTTCCGTGGATGAGAGAAAGACATTGCTTATAGAACCTGCTATAAAGTTTGCAGATACAATTTTGAAGACTGTAATAAATGCCTGACTGATTTTGAGGTAAGAGATTAAAAGGTATGATAAACTATATTAGTTATCTATTATTAGATAACAAACCACTCAAAATTTAGTGGTTTAAAACAAAGTAATTTATTATCTCTCATGGTTTCTGAATGCTAGAAATATTTATAGAATCTAGTAACAATGGCTAGTCTCTCTCATGACATTTTGGGCTTTAACTGGAAATATTGAAAGTTGAGTGCTGGAATAATCTGAAGGCATACCATTCACAGGTGCATGATGGTTTATCCTGGCGTTGCCTGTAGTCTTAGCTAGAACTATAGCTGGAAAACTTCAATGTGGTATCTCCATGTGACCTAGTCTTCCTCACAACGTTATGGTAAGGTTTAAATGGAGAGACAGAGAAAAGAAAAGCAGGAGAAGTCATTTCATCTTTCATGATACAACTACAAAAGTCAGAGAGCTACTTCCACCAATGATAAAGATGCACCCAAATTCAAGAGGATAAATATGGATTCTATTTCTTGATGGAGATGTATTAATGTCATATTAAAGAAAAACCTGTGTGATAGAACATTTATAGGTGTGCCCATCTTGGTACAATGTAGTCTGCCACATGAAAGAAGTAAAAAGAATGATAAGAAATAATGAGCACATTATTTGGTTTGTTAAGAGGTGCTAATCAAATCTCTCTCTCTCTCTCTCTCTCTCTCTCTATATATATATATATATATATATATATACACACACATATACATATATACATATATATGTGTATATATACACATATATATGTGTGTGTGTTTATATATATACACACGTTATGTTTGATAATGCATAAATCTTCGATGGAAAATACAGGTCAAAGTCTAGAAAAATGATTTTCTCATTAAAATGAATTTACTGGCCAACCACAGAACAGAGAAGACTTAACTTCAGTGAGTTCTTCCAAACTCCTAAGCAATAGGAACAGAGTATATGTGAAGAAAATCATGAGAAAGAAAAAATAAATGTGCATATCTGGCCAAGGTACATATCCTCTAGTCTATGGAATCATCTTCAATTGGAATATACTTGCAATGCTGCCAGATATGAAATGGAATCGAGGGCAGGCAGAGTCTTAGCAGGTGTTGGTACAAACTTAAAGCTTCAAAGGGACTTGTTTTTTACTGCCAAGAGGATCAATGCAGATGTACGTTTTGGCTTCTTCAGACTGAAATGGCCTACATATTTTTCTTGAGAAAAGTTCGTGAATTTATTCCATGCTAAAACTTACTGTTATCTGACCAGCAAAAAAACACTTCTCCCTTAGAAATGGTCTCTTGTCATGAAATATTCAAACGAAAGACGGGCAAGATTTTGATTTTTAATGATTCTATAAAACATGCTTTAAGCTGTTTTTTTTTTTTTTTCTTTTTGGATTTTTTTCATGTTCTAGTCCTTGGATGCAAGAGCCAGACTTTTTAAGGCATATCTGTCTTTCTCTCTCCTGTCTCAGTAGTCCAAGTAGCTTTGTGAAGTGCAGGCGAAAGCTGTCGGACCTGATAGGCCTTTCCCAGTAACGTAGGTAAATCACTTGCCACTGTGAGCACTCTTTGCAGAAGGTTAAATTTATTCCATGCTATGGAGTAGGAGCCCATCTCTGTAAATAATTTTATTACACTCCTTTATAAACATTTTGGTAGAAGAAAATTCCTGGTTTAACTCAGTAACGTATTACAGTTTCCCTGCCCCGTGAATTAGATTGATTATGGTGGCATGTGAGATTGATAATACATAGATCTGTGTTATGACAGCCATTGTTTCAGTGCCAAGCTGAAGAGGAATGCTTCCTTAAATGTATCATTGTATAAAATATTGACCTAGAGAACTTCATTATTCAAGCTGGAGAGACAGTCACTACTTAACAGTAATAAACTGTTTCTGTGTTACATTGAGAATACTTCGGGAAATATGAGAGTTGTCAAATCTCCTGAAAATCCTGTCTTTATAGTACACATGACACTAAAGCTATAGCTGTATTTTCTGCTAATAAAAGCAAAGGCACAGACAGATGTGAAGGATATCATGGCGCATTGACAAGAAACTAAGAAAAATGAATACCTAGTCATGGAGTCGGAAAGACACAGGCCAGTGACCTTGGGAAGCTTTCCTCTTTCAAGATATTTTTGCTCTTGTAAGGAGAGCAAAGATAATGCCACATTAGTGTAAAAAATAAAATAAACCTAAGGCTCTAAAGTGAACATGTTTTATGAAAAATATCCTGAAGTGTCTCTTAACAAAAAGTCACGTGAGATAACATAAAAATAAAAGATGCTGAAAGTCAGCCAGAATATTTTAGAAAAAGAAAGACATTTTAGAAGTTTCCAAAAATGATATACAGGAGTGCAATAAAAAATGACAGTTTCAACCAGGATGGCATTTCTTTCATTTGTTAAATAAGGAAAAATTCTTGCTTCCTATTAACCTTAACCTCTCCTCCTGTTCTATTGCAGCATTGTTAATGAAGTTTTTCCCCCTCTGAGGAAAACTGTGCTTAGTATTATTTAAAAAATAAAATGCCATGTATGCCATTTTTGAATTGCTGTTATAGTAAGCTCCTATTTGTCTGGAACCCAAAAAGGCAAAATTATAGAAGAATCAGAAATCATTAGCATATAAAAATGGTAATTGATGTTCAGCACAACTAGTCATCCTGAGGTGCCTCATTAACAATTAAAGAAAAAGTATTTGCTACAGTTTTTATGATTGATTTTACTTAGTTCTCTTTTGAAATTTAGAACTCCATGAAGAATATGTAGTAATACTCTGTTATTCAGAATATCAAATTTAACAGAATAGTGTAGATAGTTCTATGTTTAATATTTTCAGAAACCTAAAGTTAGGAATGTTTAAGTAAGGTTTATGCTATATGATAAAACATTATTTCTTTTAAAATACCTATAAGAAACAGTATAAATTGTATACTTATTTTTAAAATGACTATGGAAAATTTTAAAAATGATATTTTAGTTCTTAGGTATCATTTTATTTTTTGAATTTTAGACATAGTTAGAAAAATTTTTATTTTCCATGATATAGCATGCTTATTTTTGCTTTAACTATTATAAACATTTAAGTGCATAAAGAGGCATACTTTTACTGAATTATCTGCAATTTTTTCAAAATCTCTTAAGAAATATATAATCATATTGCAGAAGGGAATACAGTTATACATACAAATACATGCAGAGAGAAAGATGGCAAAGGATAGGGAGCAAGGAGTTTTTAAAGGGAGAAATTAATGATATCATGTACTAAAGAAGACAAACAAGGGTAGAATAATAAAAATATTAACTAATCCCCTTAATGTTAAAATTTGCCTGGTACTTTACTTTTAAATTCAGTCTTTTAACTACTGTTAATACATAATATATTTGTGCTACATATCATTGGAATTAATTTTAAATTAATTAATAATTAGCTCTTAAATTGTATAGTTCTAGAATGCTTTGTTTTAAAGACCTGGCTCAACAGTTCTGAAGAAACTCCAGATTTTACATTTCATTCTCCAAAGCAACTATTTCTTAGTCCACTCAGTGTTGGAATAGGGGGGTAATCTCTTTTTTTCTCAGACTTTTTCTCTTGAAAGTTAATTATATATTTAATGTCAAAATCTTGCAAATTTTATGCCAAAGAAATAAAAAATAGTTGAAGTGAAAATAAAGCAATTAATTAAATTGTATGCTATTAATTATCAGTCCAATATCGCCTAGCCACAAGTAATTAAGAAAAATATCCACCAGTGATCAACACACCTGAATGTATAACTTTCTGGGATAAACTAATAATACCATGTGTTGATCCAACTCTGACTTATCAAGAAAGTGTCTACTCTCTCGGAGCATAAGCACGAAGCCTTCTCTGGCTATGAAGTCAGACGTCTCCTTAAATAATCATTTGCCTTCATTAGCAATTTGACCATCTGATACGCAATACATTATGGATCCATATCTTTCCTTTTTATCCATTTTTGCACTGTCAATTTACATAAATGATTATCAGATTTGATATTATATTTATCAAAGATTATAAATGATTGTGTAATTTTAAATCTGGTGTTAATTTGGCAAAATAAAAGGAAGTCTTTACAATGTACTGAAAATCTTTTATTTATACTTGGAACATGGCAAACTTCTTACATAAAACATTAGACTTGAATTCCGGAAGCTTCAACAAAGTCCAACATGTTTAATATTTCTTTTCTACATGACAGATATTATATTTTATTAGAAAAGAGTCTATGTCACACTCCCTTCCCAAACTGTGGTGATTGCATGGATGGGGTTGGAGGGGAAGGGTGGACGGAGGTGGAAGAAGGTATAAGAAGATAAATGGTAATGGAAAAAAATACAATAAAAAAGAAAGAAATTGAATTTTAAAAAGACAAAAAAAGAAGTATTGCATCTTGAAGTAGTTGCTGGCTATGTGTCTTAATGCGTTATAGAGTAGTGGTGTGAGAAGTTGAGAAAACATATCAACAAGCGTGGCAAACCTTCACTATTGGTATTTTTCCTGCATTCATAGAGGCTAATTCTAGTGCTCTTGATATCCCCATTTTGTTTTGTTTTTTTTTTTCTGTTGGTTTTTGTTTTTAAGATTATCAGTAAAATGACTATCTTTTAAAAATCTTCCTGTGTTTTTACTCCCATTCATTCCTATGCCACTTCCCATATTTTTCTATCACATATTTAGATTAAGAGGATAAAAAAACGAAGCCTTTGTTAAGGGTAACAAAGGCAGGACCTCTTTTTCTTTAACATTTTTTCTACAACCATGATCCACAGACCCAGTTTTTCCTGTAATAATAGAACCAGAAATTCTGGAATGACATTCACCTGTTCTGAGGACCAAGCACAATATGAAACAAAACCAGTGTTTCAGGGTGAAATGAGAGGAAACAAGGGAACTAAAGGAGGTAAGGGGACTAATTGGTCCTGAGGGGGGTGGAAAGATAGGGAGGGAGAGAGAGAAGGAGGGGGACAGTGTGCATGCAGGAAAATGCTGGCAAGCAGCTGTAAAAGAGGCAGGCAAAGGGCCTGGTGGGATCAGGGGATAGGCCACAAGTCAACAAAAGATTCCATGGATACAACTGAGACGCTACTTCAAAATCTTCACTTAATGTAACGCTGGGCTTGAAAGTCATGATGCGAACTTACAGCCACATGTTGCTTTGTGTATTCTTTGGGTCTTCATGTGTAGGATTGAAATTTTGTTAACATCTCATAGACTATTCTTTCCCTCTTTTTTATTATTAAGGGCAAGGTGCTGGGATCGGATGGATAAAATTTTGTTTGGATGAGGGAGTGATGAAGTAGCTTAGGATTTAAAGTTTTGAAGTCAGGTCTGATATCTCTCATTTCTCAGCTCTTTTATTGGGTTTCCTCTTCCACGCAGTGAAGAAACCGGCCAAGACGTAAGTGCAAGCTTCTAGATGAACTGCACAAGATTGTGTTCCTTAATCAGAACTGTGGGACATAGCATCTCCTACTTTAGCTCTGTGAAAAACTTATATGATAATTAGTAGAGACAAGTATGCAACTCATATAACCCACATTCTAAGATTGGCTTGTGAATTAAATTACCAATTTACTAATTCATATTGGGAAGCAGCCTCCTATATTGACAAAGCATTAGTGTCCAGTGGCCAGGGGACCCTATTCCAACAATTGAAACAATTGAAAAACTTGATTAATATTAAAAAATCTACTTGGTAGATGTAGCTTTGGGAGAATATATATTTTTATTCCAGCTGGCAGACTAAACTTTGATTTCCAAACTAGAGTACTTTTGTTTGTAATAGTTTATTTTTATTATATTTTCCATTACCATTTATCACCTTGTACTCTCTTCCACTTCCACCCTGTCCCCTGCAATCACCACACTGCTCTCATGTCCATGAGTCCTTTTACTTTTTTACTGGATCCCTTCACCTCTCAACCCCACCCAGAGCTGTTAACCTGTTCTCTGTGAGTCAATCTCTATTTTGCTTGTTATGTGTGAATACATGATGCTTTGCCTTAGAGTATCAATTTTACAGAAAAATTTAATTTTTTATCAGGAATAGATAAGCCATCCCAAAATATTTGTATTAAAACAAACACAATTAGGTTATAGAGTATGCAGAGGAATTCAAAATGCAAGTAAGTATAAAATTTCAATTTTTAGGGAGCCTCAAAACAGGCACAGCACAGACCAGCTTATGCACCAAGAGTTCATTTCCTCTGTTCTTAGTAAACTCTAATGGGAAAGTTTGTACAACACTCACAGGCTGAATTGATACGCTACTCTGTAGACTAGCAGGAGATGCACCTCCACAGGGAGGGGGACACAGTGACAAATCCTTCCCCTCTGAAATATCTCCTACAGGCTCCTTGGTAACCATTGTCCATTGGTATTCATCTTTACAGCCTCTTTCATTCTTTTTTCAATACACTTTCATAACTTTTGTAAATTTATGGCTTATTTTACATTGATTACATTTTAGGTTGACTGCTTCCTGATGTTATTTAAAGGGCACTTTCATCTCATGCAGGTTAATCACAATGCAGGTTGAGTTACTATATAACCGATTTTCCAGCTCCATCTCTATTATGTGGATTTTAATCAACAACAATTACATGAAGTAGACTATTTTGCTGTGAGTGTTTTTATATTTACTGCACCCTTGTCTTAACTTTTTTTTGACCTAGGTTTTTGGATAACATTGTTTTTCAGCTTTTACTTTGTTTCTCATCAATAACATACTTTTTGAGTGGTTCTTACTTTAAAAAGTTTAAATAAAAGTAAAACCTTCCAAAAAGGAACTTGATGTGTTAATCTATGTAGGCAACCATTTAGATTAAAAACAACTGTTTTTCAGTTTTTATGAAATGAAGCCTTCCACAATCAATATTCACCCAAATATACCTTGAAAGCTAGCAAGTGTGTGAGTTTAGTAAATCATCCTTATTTAATATTTATCTTTGCTGTGCTTTTTTTTCTTTAGACTTCTTACTGTGTAATTTAGGACAAGTTAATTTCATAAAGGACAATAAGTTCAGTGACAAAGGAGGGCTGAGAAAAACAAAACAAAACACACTATTTGGCAATAGTGTGCTGTCCTGCAAATAATATTCTGGCTATCTTCATCCCTACTTCTTCTATCATTCACATTTTATCTATTTATAGTGCTTTATTCTGTGGCACCTGACAATTTAAAACCGTATTAGTTATTTGTCTTCTGTTTATTTTCTATTTTCTTATTAGAATGAAAACTGCATGACAGTAAGGACTTTGTTTTGTTTACTCTATTACTATCACCTAGAACAGCACTTGATGACTCTCAGTATTTATTTTTAAAGCATGGTTTCTCAACTTAGGCACTAGGGAGGCTTTGAGCTGGATACATCTTTGCCGTAGGGGCCTGCCCTGGGCATCGTAGGATGTTTACATCTCCCCTGGCCTCCTGCCTCTTGGAGCCAGTAGCACCGCCTCCTCTCCAAATCTCCAAGAAACAAACGAAGTCTCCAGACTTCGGTAAATAGCATGAGTGGTAATGGCAAAATTGCCCCTGATTAACAACCATTGGTTTAATAAAATCAGGAGTAATATGATTCTAAGCCTGCTCTACTTCATATGAAGAGACATATGAAAGCAGGACTGAAGAAACTCACTTACATAGACCAATAAAATTATGAATAGATAACCCGGGTTTACAGAAGTTGAAGATGACATGGAACAGGAAGGTCAATAAATTAATCCAAACTACATATGCAGATTAGAGATTAAGTTAGGTGGAACATTTTAGATTGATAGCGCTCTTAGAATGCCACAGTTTTATTTGTTCCTGGTTGATGCTAGAACGGGATTAGCTATGAATATTTTAGTTTTTTTTAATTGTAATTGAGCCATTGCAAAATGACATTCTTCCAACCTGCTTAACTTTTGGCAAGGTAGTGCTCTCATACCATATGGCTGAAAACAAAACAAACCCAAAGATTTGAGGTCTTTTTAAGTAGTGTAATTAAAGAACTTCTTTCTCACATGCTAAGTGCTTGGATTAGCATTTTATTCTTTAAATCAGTAAGGGGTTAATATATGTGATTATAAATAAACTCATGGTCTAAATAAGTTGCATATATTAATAAATGATAAACTATGTGAATCAAAGGTAGAAAAATTAACAGTCTCCACTTAGTGGCAATGTCTTTATTCACATTATTGTATTGATATTACAATACAGTCATTCCACTAATAATAAAGTTATTTGTCTGAGGCCAACAGCTTATGAGTACTGCATTTCAATTTTGAACACTTGTCTATGTACATTAAAACCAGCATTTTACCATTTGGCTAGGATATGCACTAGGAAAATGTCTAAATAATGTACTGTAAGTGCAATTTGATGGAAACAACAACAATTTTTAATCCCACTAAAATACTCCTAGCATATTAAGCATTTCCACAATTAAAATATTAAAGATATATTATTCCACTACCTAGAAACAGTTCAAGATTAGACGGAAAAGACCTCACTTGTATTTTGCTCCATGATCTCCATATTTGTTTATTCTAAGGACAGGTAATTTCCATCCAGGAACTTACCTAATATATTAATTTATGGTTGATTTAATTGTTTTGTCTAGGATAGTGTGTTCTCTTCCCCCTGCCCTTTATTCTTTTCCTTAGTCCTATAGAGGATTTAATTATTCATGTTTCATTAATTCATTCATTTATTCACCTTTCTTTAAGTCAAGATTACATTAATATTTATAACCCACTAGGCAGAGATAAGACTATAGATCTTTGTAAGTTATTCAGGAGAAAAAAAATTCAATATTCTTTCAAAATTATTCACTAGAAAATGTAAGTTGGGGCAACACCCAGAATTATGGAATTGGAAGAGTACAATAAATTTGTTACTCTTCAGCTTTGTAAAAGCAATACAAGCAGTCATGTGTATATATGGCCAATAATTATTTGAAAATTGTCTTAAACTATAGTCATCAAAAATAGGCTGTAATTTGATCACTAAAACTTTTTAAAAATAATTATTTCTAGTATTATTTAATGTTTATAATATATTAGTAAAATAAAATAAGAGTGCATCTTAGTTCCCATAGAACTGATGCATGGGATGCCCTCTTTATGTTTTATTTTTAATGAGAATAAATATTTGTTATTTGTTGATCTCTGGTATTCCTATGGGTCCCATGACAAGGCAGCTTGTTATGAGTTTCCTGTTTTAAGGCTGATTCCCTCACTCTGTTACTGCTGGCCCTGATTCTTAATGATACCCATGTATCAATTAAACCAAATTTTATGACTTTTCAAAAAAATACTGTTTTGCAAAAAAAACCCCACTATGCTACATTTACACAATGAAATTGTATGCAGCAGAAAGAAAGAAGGAGCTCCTACCCTTTTCGACAGCATGGATGGAACTGGAGAGCATTATGCTAAGTGAAATAAGCCAGGTGGTGAGGGACAAATACCGTATGATCTCATCTTTAACAGGAACATAATCAACAAAAGAAAAACGCAAACAAAATATAACCAGAGACATTGAAATTAAGAACAATCTAACAATAGCCAGAAGGGAGGGAGGAGGAGACTGTGGGGAGGACAGTTTTCAGGAACTACTATAAAGGACACATGGACAAAACCAAGGGGGTGGATGGAAGAAAGGGAGGGAGGTGAGTTTAGGCTGGGGTGGTGGGTGGGGTGGGGAGAAAATGCAGACAACTGTAGTTGAACAACAATAAAGTAATTAAAAAAAACTGTTCTGCAGAATATATTCACAGTAGCAATAGTTTAATCATTTTTATAGTGTTCAGGTTTACTCTTTCAACTTTTTGAGTGCCTTTTATCATAATTTTCTAATATATTAAAATTTTAAAAGTTGCTTAATTTTGGGGGGGGAGTTAATTTAATTTCCCTTCATATTCTTCTATTTGCATAGCATATTCAACATGTTCATAACATGTTGATACTTTTAGTATCTGAGTATATTTAGTATTTGAGACAGTAAGAGTGTTTATATTTAATGAGTATTAAGAATAAACTGACATTTGACATTTTTGTTAAACCCATCAACATAGTTTTTATTTAGATATTCAGATATGAGCAAGATATCCAAGACTAACATAGTTTTCTTTTCTTTTATAGTATCTGGGACAGGAAACTTTCCCCCTGACCCATCTTGGTTCTTTTGGCTGGCCTAATTATTAGACTGATACAAGACATTAACAGGAGAAAAAAAGAGAGAAAATAAAACAAATTTAATTTGTATGTATGTAGGTTTCATTGATGTGAGACCTAGGAAATGACCAAAGCAGCCTGTTTATATACCTTTTATACAATGATAAACCTTTGAAGAACTGACAAGATGAACTTGGGCTTGGGTACTAGTTAGTGAAGAAAGTAAGGATTGTTTACACAGCCTTCTCAGCCCTGAATTTTCTAGCTCTGGCGATAAGAAAGTCTTTCTACCTCCAGGTGCAGGAGGAAGTAAGTACCTTTCTCATGGGAGATTTAATTCTTGTTTCTGGGGACGGAAAGGAGTGTAGAATTTTCTTCCTGCACTGGCTGTTTCTCAAGTAACTTTAATTCAAAATAGTCAATGTGCCACTTGGACATATTTTGGAGCAGCCTGCCAGGAGCCCCATGAACAATGCTTGTATATCAAATTAGTAGATCAAAGCAAAGGATATAACTGATATTCGGTAGAGTGTTTAGGTTAAATTCCTCGTGATAGACTTGCGAATAAGGTAGGGGGAGAGGAGTATGAATCAAGGACGAATAGGTTAATTTGTCTTGCAGGAACAACAGAAACCTGAAGGTCCTGCTACACTTGTATCAAGTTGGAATGACATTCTCTTGGCTCTGACTTAAGGTTTAGATGGAAATATTAAGGAAATTATCATCAAATTAGTGGGTGACACAAAGCTGGAGAAGATAGTAAATATAATAAGTAATAAGATCCACTTGAAAAAAAAAAGGATTTGGTCCATTGTTCTGGTTTTACTGACCAGAACAAAAATCAGAATTATCCTATATTAGTTCTAGAAACCTGTCAAATCAGTAAAGATAGAGTTTATTTATATAGGTAGCAAATGTGACTGACCCAAACTAATTTTTATTAATTATTATTTTTTAAATTCAAAAGTAACACGTTTACCAAAGACAATTTAGCAAATGTGGAAATTTAGAAAAGATAGCAACAATAATAACTATAACATCTTTATCTACTTTTTGGTATTACTTACAAATTTATATTTTCCTACATCATCCACCAACATTTTTATTTTTATATGTGTGATATATTCCAAATTGTATATAAATTTATTATATATTATATATAAAGTTATATATCCCTATACATTGATATATATGATATCTAATTTCTGAGGATGACTTTGCTCTGATACTGAACAACACTAAACTACAACTGCTAGAGTGCACTTACAGGGGAATTCTTTGGCAGAATTCCATACTGGTTTTCAAATAAAAAGTCAACTTTTAAAAAAACATACAGGAATCATTAGAAAAGGTGCATTACAGTATTGTTATAAGTACATTAGAATAGCAATTCAGGTATGATTTGCTGAAGTAATAGTTCTTTTTAATATTTTTATGGCAACTTGGATATTATTTAGTTGATAAAATGTTATTACTATTATTGTCAGTATGATTTATGTAATCCTAGATTATTAATTTTAACATTTTTGTATACTGGCTGGATTACATTATTCACCAACACTTTCACATTTATGTGTGTGATATATTTTCCAGTTGTTTTATATTAGTTTATGTTTCTGTGACCCTCACATAAAATAAAATTGAATTGGAGTAAAATTCTTAGTTCACACAATTTTTCTTTCAAAATTCATTATCAATTTCTCTATTGACTTCTGGAATTTGATACAGCAAAAGCAAAATCTAATGGCTGAAATATCTTATTCACATTTTTGAATCTTAGTGTATTGTTATTTTTTGAATGGTTATTGGATTCTCCTTTATTCTTTTAATCCAAACTAGAGTACCAGAATGATCCTTAAAATGGGCTGTTCTTCACTGATTTTGACTATAATTTAGGAATCCCATTAAATACATGTAGTTCTAATTTGTGAATATTGATGTCTATATAGTATTTTGTGATTTCTTCTTTTATAATAAAAATTACTCCCACATTATATTTCTTTTATTGACCCCTATATCTTACCTCTTTTTTCTATTATTTAATTAATATTGTTCCTTCCTTTGAACTCTGAGAAAACTCATTTGTCATTTGCAAATATTATACTGAATTAATCCATTGCCAAGCCATGTGAAATTTTTACTTATTTTTAAATAGAGATTTTAATTTTATTCAAAATTTTTTCATAATTTTTTTATTTTTATATTTATAAATTAAAGTGATTGGGTGACATTAGTTAGTTAATATGATTATACAGGTCTGAAGAATACGTTTCTGTGACAAGTGATCTGTATATTGCACTCATCACCCAAAGTCAAATCACCTTCCGTCACTGCATATTTGGCCCCCTTTACCCTTTAATATCTCCCATCCCACTTTCCTCTGCTAAAAACCAAACTTGTCTGTGTCTGTGAGGTTTTCTTCTTGCTCTCAGATTCATATCTCACATGAGTAAAATTGTATTATTCTCCTTAAAAAATTATTCCATTGCATTATCTTTTCAGCCTTTTATCTTCTACTTTATTTCTGCTCCTTTTTAAAATATGCCATATTTTCCTCATCCTACTGACAAGCTAAATAGTTTTCTAAACTTTTTGCCAGTTCTTCATAACTCACCTTTGAAAACTCTTTCTCCACCGAATCTTCAATTTGTGATTTCTGTTGTTCTGAAAGTTGTGTGTATGTGTTTTTTAATGCAGACAACATACTTACTCTTCCCTCTTTATTCACCCTCAATTAAACAAGGAGCGGTATAATGATTTTCCTTGAGCTTGTTGTCCATCAGTTTGATCAGAAATTTGATGTTTAATTTCAAGTTTCTAGTAGGCTTTAATCAAGTAATGTTTTGCTAGACAATTTTTTTTTCTATAAATGAATCACAATGGCTATAAAATAACTAAAATCCCAAGTATGGCTACTGTTCATAGTGTTATCCTATCTTTACCTTAGTGGTCTACACTCAGTACATGTATCTCTACCTTCTTTAATGATGTTAATGTCTTCCTGAACTCAAGTTGACGTAAAAATAGAGGTACGTTCTCTCTCAGTTTCATCAGAAATTTGCTTTTAAATTTCCAGCTTCTAGTAGGCTTTCTTTCTAACATATGTAGAAACTCTTCAGCCGAAGTAGTTTATTTTTAAATTTAATTTAATTTGGTTTTAATTCGAAATAGTTTTGATGAAGGAAAATTGGAGAATATAGATTATGGATAACTACAATTAGTTTTTCAAAAAATATATCAATAAAATGGAGACTTTGTGTTCTAGCTGACAGTGACATTGCACTTTTTATCACAGTTTGTTAGAACTGGGGTTTGGAGGAGGCTAGAACATTTCTGCTCTGTTCAAATAGTTCAAATAGAAATGGGCCTACAGTGACAGTTTTTTAAATAATCAATTTTATCATCCTTATATTAAACTATCCCTGAAATATTAGTAGTAGTTTGGACATCAGTGTGGTTTTTAGTGCTTGTTTTTGATGATATATGTCCACATAGTTCTAGGTCATCATTGGCATTCTAGAAGCTGTGTGAGACCTCATCAATGGGTGGATAGATGATATTTTGAATAAAAAGTTTATTCAAAGCCTTCAGGAAATACCATGATAATGCTAATACCATAACAATAACATGATAATGATATGAATAAAAGACCAAACAACAAATATAGATTAAAACATGGATTTCATTAGAAGTCTATTTCACAAAAGGGAAGTGAATTAATTTAGCTTTACTTTGTATTACTATAATTGGACCAGCAGCTCTGTGTCCAATTGTTAGCATACTCCTTAAAGAGATGTGTTAGAATCAGATCAGAGAAAATAGGATGAGATAAAGAAGTAATTTGATAAAAACAACTGTCAGTTTTGAGCACTGCCTTAGGAGGTCTGGCTGGAAAAATTCCAGCCATTGCTAATACAATGAGAACAATTTGCATGACATCCATGTAACCTGGCAGCCAAGGAGAGTGGACTGAAATGCACATGTGTGAACAATGATGACTTCACTGTTCTAGTCAGTGGGGGCAGAAGATGCCATTGAGAGAGCATTTGTACTGTGTGGCCGTCACATATTCAAAATTACTGACCAAGTGCAACAAATCTGCATCACATTTTGTGTTAAGCTTGAACATTCCTCTGCAGGAACTATTTGGATGATTCAGAAGGCTTTCAGGGATGGCACAATGAGTGTAGAGCAAATAAAACCATGACACAAATGCTTCAAGATAGTTAAGAATCAGTTGAAAGTGATCCACGTTCTGGAAGGCCTGCAACAAGCAGAACACCTGAGAATGTTAAATGTGTATGAGTTGCAATCCAAAATGATAGGTGACTGACACTGTGAGAACTGGGCATTGACCTGCGGATTCCAAAAACTACTGTGTGCAAGATTTTGATGCAGGATCATGGCATGAAATGTGTCATGGCAAAATTCATTCCATGGCTTCTGCTACCAGAGTAGAAGAAACATCATCCTGCAGTTGCTGATGACTTGATTCAAACCACTATCGATGAACCAGATTTCCTCAAGACAGTCATAATTGGAGATGGATGTGGGCTATGGCTATGATGTAGAAACAAAGGCCTAGTCACCCCAATGGAAGTTACCTGATTCTCCATGTACAAAGAATGTGCGCAAAGTCACAGCAAGATCAAGACCATGTTAACTGTGTTTTTTTATTGAGAGGGAGTTGTCCATCATAAGTATGTCCCACCAGGCCAAACAATTAATAAGGAGTACTACCTCAGTGTTCTTTGTTGGTTGAGAGATGCAATATGATGAACCAGCCACAGCTGTAGGCAACTGGTGATTGGCAGCTTCGTCAGGACAATGTGTTCTTCATGCATCACATTTCCTGCAGCTTTTTTTGGCTAAACATCAAATCACCCAGGTGACTTAGTCACCCTGCAGCCCAGATTTGGCAACCTATGATTTCTGGCTTTTCCCAAAACTAAAACCACCTTTTTAAAGGAAGAGATTTCAGACCATTGAGATTCAGGAAAATATAATGGGGCAGCTGACGGCAATTCCAACAAAAGATTTTGTAGTGTTTTGAATAGTGGAAGAGATGCTGGAGAACTTGTGAGGTCCCAAGGTGCCCACTTTGAAGGGGACTGAAGCATCATTGTCCTATGTACAATGTTTTCTGTATCTTAAAACAAGTCTCTATTTTTCATAGTATAGGGCTGAATACTTTCTGGACAGCACACATATAAGACACTTTATTCATTAATCTTATTCATTCTCCCCCAAAATATTATAAGTGAGTTAATATTATCTCATTTCCATAAAGAAAATGTAAGTTAAGACTGTAAGAGATAAATACTATTTTTATCTTGTTTTACTCATTTGTGATCAGCTAAACAGTGCATATAGCTTGAAAGCAGAAGAGCCAGAGTTTGAAACTAGAAAGACTAATTCCAGAAATCTTAATGTAACAATCATATCTTCATTGGTGGAAGATTTAGAGATATTCATTAAAAGATAAGAATTTTTAATAAAATTTGTTTATTAAACAGAAAGAATCAATACAAATTAAATAAGTCCATTATCACAACTAATTTTCAAATATACTGAGAGGGACAAACTTTGTTGGTAAGTTGGACAAAATTGGCTTTAAAATCCCTTCTAGTCCTGACATTCCAAGATTTTTATAACTTTATTTATACTAGTTAATCGCTTCTTGGCCTTTTGGCTAAGATCAAGTGTAGTATCTGTTCTTATCAGTTTACTTTATACTAGTTAATAACATATTTTTCAATACAAAGAAAAACCCCTTTCTTTACTTTTCCAAGCTCCCACTTCCCTTTGTTCATGTGCCTGAGATATCCGGTGCTTTGATGGAGGCAGAGGAGCTGTGTATGTAGTGTTAGGATGCAAGTGTAACTTCCCCAATGTTTTTTTTTTTAAGATACAGCATTTTGGGGGGTCCAACATCATTGGAAATCATGGAAAATTTCAATTTCCTTTAAGCTTTACTGAATACCTTATAATGGAGTCCAGTTTTTACATGGGAATCTGTGGAACAGCAGAGGAAAAGTATGTTTTTAATTTGGTCTTAGCCATTGTCTATTATACAGGTCTAAGAGAATTTCATCCTGGAATCATGAGAATTGTATGATTCAACTAACTGCTTAAGATGTTAGACCTTGAGTGTGGCATCAAATGCCTGAATTGCATGACAAATTTAATGAATATTTTGGTTTTTTTCCAAAGGTATCCCCTAAAAATTCAAAAGATAAATAAGGAAACCAGTTTATTGAGAGAGTTCTGAGATCTTCAAACATATTAAAGATTCTTTAAATACACATATCAGCTGGTTCAATTGTAGAAACAATTGGAAAATATCCTAAAATTCTTACCTTATTAGAATTATTAATTTAAACTATAAATAAAAGGTTGATACTTTTATCCTACTAATAAAGCAAACTATTGTACATTCACCTATCCAGTAAATATTTATTGAGTAACATTACATTCAAGAGGGAAGAGAAAGAGATAAAAAATGACATTATTTCAAAATACATTCAAGAGGGAAGAGAAAGAGATAAAAAATGACATTATTTCAATGAGTACCTGTTGAGGGTGAATTAAGAGAGATTTGAATTGTTAAAATTAACTCAGGAGAATTAGTGTCTCACTCAGAAATCAAAGGTAGTACCTCAAGGCTCAGAAGGAAGAAGTCTGGGACATTCCTCATCACTCATGCTTTTCCATGTTGGTCAAGCACTGTTTGACTTGGGATAATAGATGAGATCTTGACTGAGCCTTGTGGATATCCTCATACGCTGGGTAGTAGCATTTCTCTGATGAATCATCTGTTTTGCATCCAGATCCTTTGAGAGTGTATTTGACAGTCTTCAGGGAGCAATGACTTCATCAGGATTCATCAGAGAAAGCCAAGACCTGGGCCTGTTCATAAGTTTATAGTGTCCTTAAACTCTCAATCTTAGTTAACAATTTAAAACTTGAAATATAAAGTATTTGCATACTTGTAGATTTAAACTACTTTACTAAAAACCTTTCTTAAATTATGGACAGTCTTTCCTTTTTTCTTCGATTACATTATCAAACTCTGTTTTTTTACTGATTGTTGCTAGCACTATGAGTTTGTTTATGCTTTTGTATTTTTGATAGGCAGATGGCATTTAAAAAATTTAAAAGTATCAGTATTGTAAGAATATTCAATACAGTTTTATATACATTAACTATCAATATTAATAAATGCATTTTACATGTCATGAATTTTTTCACTTTGTGAACAAACATAGGGGTATCTCAAAATGGTTCCTTATCATCAGTACCTCATTTTTGTTTCAACTGAGGAAAGGTTGCACAAATATATGAGGTTTCGCCAAATTAAAGTGGGTCATGTAGCCTTAAAAACACTGTGGTTCTAAGCCTGCTGCTCATATTTGCCCAAAGAATTCCATATATATTTTCTTACTCATGAGAGGATCTGACCTTATATGGATATGAATGTGCTGGTTCAAGAAGAATTTACAGCCTTGGCTGGTGTGGCTCAATGGACTGAGTGCGAGCCTGCGAACCAAAGGGCCAAAGGTTCGATTCCCAGTCAGGACATATGCCTGGCTTGTGGGCCAGGTCCCCAGTAGGGGTTGCACATGAGGCAGCTACTCATTCATGTTTCTCTCCCTCTCTTTCTCCCTCTCTTCCTCTCTCTCTAAAAATAAATAAATAAAATCTTGAACAAAAAAGAAGAGTTTACTGAGTATGACTTCAGGGAACTTAGAGGCAAGGGAAGGTGATTAGATAATATTGTATAGGGAAAATAAAACCAATAATCCCATCACTCTTTTTAGTAGATCACAAACTCTCTTAGAATATAGAGTGAGTGACTAAGGGAAGATAAAACTCATGCTTATTAATTTTTAGAATTTTGTATGTATTTAAAATCATTAGAGCTTCTTGGCAAAGTGGAAGGTTCAAATTTGGCCTAAAATTCAGGTTAATTATATTTTATCATAAATTTAATTACACAGTTTTAATTAGAAAAGTACCAATATCAAGTTGGCAGGTACTTCAACTGGAGCCACTTAGTAATTAAACAGTTATAGTGCCCCCTAAAGCCAAGAAGACAAATGAAATTTTTAAAATGATTCAAGAAAACTGAACTTGACAAAGTATAAAACTGGTTTTAATTTGTAAAAGTTTTAGGAAACTAGCATTTGTACCCCAAAACTTGTGCAATTTGCAACATGTAATTAAAGAAAATTAAAGAATGTCATTTTATTGTTTTTAAATGTCTTCCAAATTTAATTGTGAAAAGAATGCTTACAATGGGTAATGTTAGTCATATTACAATTGTTTCTTTTGAAAAAATTTCAAAATACAACTTTCTATTAAAAAATTATAGTATTGTATCTAATATTATTTTTGTTTTAAAATGGATTTATAATATAAATCATTTAGTTTACAATATAAACTAAAAGCATTTAATTTATAATGTAAACTAAAGCATTTAGTTTTATAATATAAAAAAAAATGTCACCTTAAGGTAATGATTGTATATTTATTTTCTACTTTATTCTCATATCTCCTAAAATCTCTTTTCAAAAAAATGATATGCCGAAACTTGTTGAAGCCTCCTAGGATAGCAGTAATATTGTCTTAATTTCTCTTTGTAGAACAAGGGAAGACAGGAAATCAAATTCAGAAAATGAACCATTATTGGGGGGTAGATTGTGATGGAGATCACTACAGGTTGTACCAATTATATAAGATATCAATGATACTGACAAGATAAGGAGATGATTAATCAATTTATACTACTTGTATTAACAAATACTGTCTGTAGCCCTGAAACTATCTCTGTTAATGTTTCATAATTTTCCCTAGAGGAAAAGAAAACATAGACAAGTAACTAAATGCTGCTATCCCTTAGTTTACAGAATAGTCTACCTGTACGTAAAACATATAGAAACAAACTTTTTGTAGGATTAAAAATGCACATGTGGAAAACAATGACCAAAAATATGGAAGTACAAGGATGATGAATAGGAAAAAAATTTGGCAATTTTAGAACGCAAAAACTTCCAAATCAAGACATGAGACAGAAAAATTTTAAAGCCTATTGAAAGATCTTACTGGTTAAAATAAAAACTTTATTTAAAATGGTAACAAATATATGCAAATTTAATATCTGTAATTATCTCTCATAGAGATCATTATTCTTTTGTGCATGTCTGTGTTGAAGCGGGGCTTTTGCATTTCACTGATGTACTTGTTTGCTATGCCAAAAATAATATGGTAAAAGCAAAAATAATAAAGCTGTTATTTACAAGAGTAGCAAGATTATCAAGTAGTTATTATTCTAGTAGTTGAATAACACATGGTAACTTTTATTGTCGTCAGAATTTAGATTACGAAGTTATTTTACTTTATCTGAGCGTATACTGGGAAAAGTGCTGAAAAATAAATGTGTCTCTCTAGCATCTTGGCATTCCTTTTGAAGTCTTCTCAAAATCCTAATAGCATGCAGACATAAATATCCCCCTCTCAAATAGTTGAATGACTTCACTGAATTTTATTAATATTTATGTAATATCTCAATTAACCCATCTGCCAAAAATATAGAAGAGAAACAAGTGCCTTATTTACATTGTTTTCAGGGAATATCAACTTTTAAGAGTCCTGTGACTTCTGCTGAAAACTTGGATCTGAAAATAAAACAATATCAGTATAATGAATACAATGACCCAAGAGACTGATTTCTACAGTTAAGAGATAAAAATTCCTTCCCTAAATGAGATTGCCATCACACATACTGATTGGGTAGAAACAACTTCAAATGTTGATGCAGCTCTATATTTAAATGTATTGACTTTAAAATGTACAGGATGAGTCAGAACAACTGGTGGTTTTTTTTTGTTGTTTTTTTTTTCCTTACAGCATTTAAGCCAAAAGACTCTGCAGATAGAAAAATAATTCTGTCCTGGGTTGTGTCCCATTTTTTTCCCAAGTAGTTTTAAGTACTTAAAAACTCTCTTGGATAAACAGTAGAAAAAGTTGGAAAGTCTTATTATACAATAATTTTTACAAAACTACACTTTATGTGGAGTCATATCTCAAGTGAGTATGTATTTGTATTGAATATTTATATGTTTCGCCACTATGTAGCAAGAACCAGCATTTGGAAGTTGTAAGAGGAGTTCTAGAAATAGTTTCTCTGAAATGTGTAGCAAAGGAAAAGATGAAGGAAAGAAAGAAGGTCCTCCTACTGGCCAACTGTCTTCTTGGTCAGCACATATTAAAAATAATTCTTAATTCTGTTAAAACAATCTTTTATATTATAAGAATTTGGACAAAACAGGGGTCAAGAAATACTTGTTCCAAGGTAATGCAGTAAAAACATGTTCCATAACTTTTAAAATTTAAGTCAGATGTTTATGCTAAATTTCCAAATCAATAGTAAAGAAGGAATTTATTGTTAAATTTTATATTTTCAGATAAAATATAAATAAGTTAAAATGCACAGTTCTTTGGTAGACAATATCATGAGTTTTTACAATAGATAATGAGGTCTGTCTGGAAGAAGTCCAACCGTTATTAACATGATGAGAATGGTTTGCACAACGATGATGTAACCTGGCAGCCAAGGAGAGTGGACTGGAATGAATATACATAAATGATAATGACTTTAGTGTACTAGTTATTGGGTGGGGGGGCAGTAGATACCATGAGTGAGTATGTGCACTGTGTGGCCTTTACGTTCAAAATGACTAAGTAGAGCAAGAAATCTGCATCAAATTTTGCATTAAGCTTGACCATTCCTCCATGAAAACTATTGGGATGATTCAGAAGGCCGCAGCTGTGGGCAACTGGTGACTAGAAACTTCACCACAACAACATGTCTCTACGTGCATCAGACTTGTGCAGAGTTTTTCGTTAAACAGCAAATCACCCAGGTGACTCAGCCCCTCTACAGCCCAGGTCTGGTGCCCTGCAACTTCTGGATTTTCCAAAACTAAAATCACCCTTGAAAGGGAAGAGATTTCAGATCATCAATGAGATTCAGGAAAATACGACGGGGCAGCTGATGGTGATTGGGAGAACTGTGCAAGGTCTCAAGGTACCTACTTTGAAGAGGACTGAGGCATCGTTGTCCTCTATCCAATATTTCTTGTATCCTCAATAAATGTCTCTATTTCTCATAGTACATGACTGGATATTTTCTGGACAGACTTTGTATACCCTTTAAAGTAAGCAACATCTCATCAATATACAGTTACCACTTCCTGCAAGCAATTCCCTGCACCTCTTTTGGCAACCACTGCTCTAATTTTTTTATTGTATTTTTTCCATTGCCATTTATCCTCCATACCTTCCTGCACCTCCACCCACCTGCCTGACCCCTGTATTCACCACACTGTTGTTGTGTTCATGAGTTCTTTCTCCTTTGTCCTTTTGCTTGATCCTTCTATTACTGCAGTTAGATTCATTTTTTTTTAATGTTATATAAATGAAATCATATACTAAGTACTCTTTCGTCTAGTTTTGTTAACTCAACTGTGGGATGCCCTGTCCTGTGGAGCTCTCCCAGCCATTGCAGATGAGAATAAGCCATTCTGGACACAATCTGTTGTTCTGGCAGGGCAGGGGGATGGCAATTCTCTCTAGTAGAGATTGCCCCAAGCCCTTCTCTGAAATGGCTTTTACTGAGATCGGTATGTGTAGGAGTATACAGTATGCATGCAAAGCTCATCAATCAATGTTTAAAGGCCATAGTTACAGAAAACAGATATTGTTTATAGGTAACAGTCGAAGGAACACAGAGCTCTGCCTCAGGGCAGAATCTGTTAGACATGCTGACGCCAGATGGCGGTTAAGGCATGTTTCATGAGATGAAGAGTTCACTCCTTCTGCTTTTGGACTTAGATATCTGGTTCACGGCAACAGGGCTATCCAAAGCAAAGCAAGCTTCAAGAGGTCTAATACATTCTTTAGGCCTGCTCTCCCATGGGCACCCTCGGTGCTAGTATTGGGTCATGCCGGCCACCTCCATTCCTGGCATTCCAGTGGAGACTTACAGGCCTCTTTCAAGGCCTTGCTTGCACTGGACTACAGTCTCTGATACCACACAAAGTGGGCCCAACACTCAACATGATGTATTGAGAGTCATTCATGTTATTGCATGAGACAGTAGTTCATCCTTGTTGCTGGATAGTGCCTCATCATATGCTACAATTTGCTTTTCCATTTTCTTGTTGATAGTCAGCCAGGTGGCTTCTACTTATTTAGCTATTACAAACAAAACCACTGTAAAATGTGTATACAGATATTTTGGTGTACATATGTTTTTATTTCTCTTATGTAAATCTGTAGGAGTGGAATTGCTGGGTCACAGAGTTGGCTTTCTGAGACACTGCCAAGTAGTTTTCCAAAGTGGTTGTGCCATTTTCCATAAGCAGTGTATGAAAATTCTGCTTGTTCTCCTTATCCAACAGATTTTTGAATTCTCAGTTTGTAAAATATCAGTCATTTTAATGTGGGCGTAAGTGTAACTTAATGTGATTTAAATATCCTGATTACTAATGATACCATATAATTTTCCATGTTCTTATTGACCATTCATAATCTCCCTTTGTGAAGTTGCTATACAAATTGATAGTTGCCAATTTTTTAAACTTAAAAATTTTTTTCTGACAAGTTTTGGGTTCACAGCAAAATTGAGAGGTGGGCACAGATATTTCCTGTATACCCCTGACCCCACACATGTACAGACCTCTCCATTATCAACATCACTTACCAGAATGTACATTTCTTACAATTGATGCAGTCGGTGATCCCACATGGACACATCTGGTCACCAAACCACTTGTCTTTAAATGCATTTGATATTAACAAAGTTACCTCAGCTTTCTTGTGTTTATAGTTTCATGATACATTTTTTCTTTTTTTACTTTTGGTCTACTCCTTATCTGTATATTTAAGCTATATTTCTTATAGAAAACTTCAGTTTTTTTTTTAAAGATTTTATTTATTTATTTTTAGAGAGAGGAGAAGGGAGGGAGAGAGAACAATGTATGGTTGCCTCTCACATGGTCCTCACTGGGGACCTGGCCTGCAACCCAGGCATGTGCCCCGACTGGGAATCGAACCGGGACCCTCTGGTTCCCAGCCTGCGCTCAATTCACTGAGCTACACCAGCCGGCAGAAAGCTTCAGTGTTTAATTCCATCTTATTTTTTATAAATTCTGAAAATCTTTGCTTTTAATATTAGTATTTGCATGTAAATATTTAATGTAATTATTTAAATGTTTAGATTCATGACAGTCACTCTTTGCTTTTAAATAATCCTGTTTCTGTTTTCTGTTCCTCATTCTTGCTTTTGTTTAAATAATCTAGTAAGTTTTAGTGTTTTATTTTAATTACTCTATTTCTTCTCAGCTATGTCTATTTGCATTATTTTTTCATGGTTGCTGAAAGTATATTCTTCCCTGATGCATCACAGTCTACTAATATAGTCTCTTACATCACCCATACATTTACCATTTTTAGTGCTCTAATATTGTCCCCATACATCTGAATCTCCAACTGAATTTCTCAACTTTTTCATGCTGAAATATATTTATTTCACTCTTCTTTTGGAAGGATATTTTCACTGGGTACAAAATTTCATGGCACATTTTATTTATCATTTTGGGGATGGCATCCATTTTCTTCTTGTTATTTTTTTTATTAAGAAGTCAGACATCATTTAGGTTATATATCACTTTGTTTTCCTAAATGCCATGTACCTTTTTAAACTTTTTTTAAGATTTTCATTTTGGCATTTATTTGTACAAGTTTGCTGTGAAGTGAGTAGTTATAATTTTTTGTATTATTCTGTTGATTTTTTAAACCATTTCTGGGGAAATTTAACCATTATTGCTTTAAGTGTGTCATCCTTTTTTTTTTTTTATTGTTCCTGTGTGTATATGTGTGTGTGTTTTCCACATTCTTTCTCTCCTCTCCTGAAAATTCAACACATGAAATTCTGATCACTTGAGAGTATTTTCTGTTACTAAGGCTCTATTTTTCCCTTTTTTTCTATCTTCAGATTAAATACTGGTTATTGCTCTGTCTTCAAATTTATTAACCCTTCTACAGTCTTGAATTTCATATTTATCACATCTAGTAAATTACTGATTTCAGGCATTTTTTGGTGAACATGGACTTTACCTGTGCTTTGTCTCCAAAATTATAGTACTATGCTATTTGTTTGGTGATGCGGACCCCGGCTCATGGTGTCCTCAGCACTGTGGCTGAATCGTGAGACAAATTCACATGTACTACCAAATCCTGTGGAGGAAAAGGGACGGCACAGCCACTCTTTCAAGAGGAGAGCATGCTGACCCTTGCCTTGACAGGCTTTTTGTGCTTTTCTGGGCACATTACATGGAGGATGGTTCTCATTTACTATGCAAGGGTTCACTGTAGGTGATTACCTTTTACAGATAACAAAGGAAAAAATGTTGCTAATTACTTCAAAGAGAAGGATGTTACAGATCCAGGGGAAAAGTGGTTGAACTGGTTACACTCATCCTTGGAAGGTTTAACACAGACTTTAGGAAGTTACCTTAGAGATATGCAGTAAACGTTTGTTGCCTCAATCCAGGGTGAGGGAGTTGTAGCAAAAGCAAGTCTCATAGCAGCCTAGGAACAATGCAGGCCCTATTACTCATGGGAGAACCCATCCGTGAGTGTTCCGCATGTTGCTGTCCCCTTGCCTTTCTGAGTGGGAGCTGGGTCCACGCCACGCAGAATGGTCTCCTATAGTCTGGTATTTATAAATTGCTGCTTTATATATTTTATCTGTTTTTATCGTTTTTCATTTTAGATGGTTAAATACAATAAAAGTTAGTCCTATGCTGAAGTGGAAATCACTTATATTGTCTTTTTCATATTGTTGCCAGTGTTTAAATATATTACTTATGATTACTATTTTTGTGCAGGTGCAATTAAAAATAATTTATAGTACTGAGAGATATAGTAGGTTAGTAAATGTGTTCATTGCGATGATTTGAGATTGTGAAAAATGCATAAGATTGTACTATTTTAGAATACATATTAGAATAAATGATATTAGATCAACTATTAATAATTTTAGATCAACTTTGAAATTACCTACATTATTACTGCTCTTGATTTGTATAGCTTCAATTGCCTCAAATTTTCTTTGTTGTTTATTCAAGATTCAAATTCAGAAGTCTGGAAAATATTAAATATCAATTACTTTTTCTATTGGTGATAACTCAGATTTTCAATTAGTAAACTGCCAATATTTGGAAATTGTAACCAAAAATTCACATATACTAATATTACTGGATTTATGCAAATTCCGTCAGTTGTTTAAGTAAACCATATAGCAGAATATTTGTAAGGTATTTTTTCCTGTTGTTTCGAGTTAATCAATTATGATACTTGTTGTAGCTGAACTGGTCAAATGATTCCAGAAAGCAGAAATGGTCAAATGATTCCAGAAAGCAGTTCTGGATTCTAAATTTTTGTTTGTTGTACAGACTTAGAGCTTGTCATTAGTTTCTAGATGGTCTGTAGGCTTCACATGTATAAAATTTGTGATTGTCTAATATTCACAAAAGGACTCTGATTCAAAATATCGATTATTTACCTCTTCTGAATCTACCCTTCTGAATCTACTCTTAAATAATAAATACAGAATGCTTACTGGTTATAATACAGTGCCTCTCTAATGTATAATAAAGCAGGAAAGTTCTAATGGCATATTTTCTAAACCCCTATAAATTTTATTATATGGGACTCAAGATCTTAAACTATAGGATAAATTTTTTATAATCTAATAAATAAATGTTTTACCATGCAAAATGTGATAGAAAAAGCCCCAGACAAATTGGAGTCCTGATTTCTATTTCTGTCTGTCACTTTTCAACAGATGAACTTTGCTGAGCCTTTCCATCTTCCTCATCCCAGTAATCTTACCTGTAAAATTTCTGTATATGTTTTTTGATTAATACATGCATGGATTTTTAAGGGGAATAACTTGTTGGAAACACATCTGCCTAATGTTTACTTATATTATTTTACTACAATAATATTTGATATGGCCAAACATAAAACTTTTAAGGTAATTTAAAGATGGTGCGAATACTCCTATTCCTCAAATTGAGAGGTGGAGTGTAATTCCCCTTTCCTTAAATCTGGGCTGGATTTGGTGACTTATTTGATCTATAGAATTTGACAAAGTGCTATTATGGTATCTTTAAGGCTAGGAGACAAGAAGCCTTACAGCTTCTACCCCGACATCTTGAACACTCTCTCTGTGTGCAGCCATGTTAAGAATTCTCATTACCTTGAACCATGTGTAGGGAGAAAATTAGCCAGGCGTGGATCTCTAGTGTTTTTGCATGTCTAATGAACAGAGTCACTGATTGCCGCTTTGGGGTATTTTCTTTCAAGGATGTTTGTGCAATGAACAGTCTTGAAAGATACACATAAGGTCTCCCTTCAGAGTGGAGAGCAGCTATGTGTACCAAACATTATTAAAAAAATCAGGTTACTGAAGCCTAGGATCTCTCTCCTGGAGCATGACTCACTGTGTGTGGTATCCGACCCACCTTACCCTATGCAACTTGGAAACATGGAGACCTGACACAAATATGCTGATGCTGCTTCCTGTGCTATGAATCATAGTCATTTATCTGGTATAAAAGACTTTCATATCTTCTACAGGCATTCATTAAAGTGTAATAGACTAACTTGTTTACTTACAAGTTGGGTAAAAGCTCAGACCCTTCAAAGTTCTTGCTACTGCCCCACTGGAGAGGCCTCTGGGGCTAAGACCAGCCTTACAGTGAATATGGCTAAGTCGAATACACCATGTGAGCTCAGTCAACACCACAATGAGCAGAGATGTTCGGCTGAGAGCTGCCCATGCAGAGATTTTGAATGGTCATTGGTTTAAGTCACTAACCTTTGGGACACTTTCTTACACAGACATAAATGATTGGAGCGATTTGTTAAAAATTATTTCAGTGCACAAATATAGCTCCCAAACAAAAATAATATACCAATTATATACAAACATAATGACACAAATCTTAGACATTTTTAGGTTCCTTAAAACTTAAAACTTTTTATTTTTCATCTTTAATACATTTTATTTTTTCCTCTCTATAGGGATATAAAATAGCTACCATACTCTTTTAAGAAGGTGATTGTAAGTTAAAATAACTCATAGGATAGGAAAGGAAATGGAAAGAAGATATGAAAAGAGATGATTATGCTATCACATATGGACATCTAAGACAAAAGCTACTCTAGATGCAGAAATATAGTAAGTTGTGAGAAAAAGAAAGGATAAATCTATTTTTATCATTTTTTATTCATTCAACAAATATTAGTGATAATGGTCATTCCCCTCTAATGTAAAGGCCCTACGTGAGAAGGTAGAGTAAAGAGGAATGAGAAAATTTGCATTTGTGTATTCATATTTCTTAAAAGAACTAGAAAGTGGTCACCACGATGCCTAGCATAAGACTTTGCCAGAGACTCAAAATATAACAGTACTAATTTGTTTAAAATGATTTGGAGCCTGAATATAATAATTTTAGAAGAGAAAATTTGTTCTTTATATATATATATGTTATGAATTTAATTACTTTATATTCCTATTTCAAGCTAATAAAATGATATTCTTATGAATATCATTTAAGTGAATAAACTAGCATACTTTTTATATATCTATGATATAGAAAGTATATTTTGGCCATAGATAATATAAAACAATGAATAATATGTGTCTTATATGTTCAAGGAGCTTATAGTCACAAGACATATAATTTCAGGAGTGTAAAGCTATCATTAAATATTCTATTTTTGTATTCCCTTATAGAAACAATAAAGAATTAAATTGTTCATAAAAACATGTATCAAAACTATTGGAGAAAAATAAAAATAAAGGTCAGAATGAGATAAAGAATCAGAAGAACACTGGTTATGAGGTTTAGAAAAAGAAGGTATGTTAGGATTTTTATGGTGTCATGACTTGTATGTCTTTTATCTACTTTGAGTTTTTTCTGGTATGATGTAAGTTGGTAGTCTAGTTTCTTCCTTTCTTCCTTTCTTCCTTCCTTTCTTTCTTTCCTTCTTTTCTTTTCTTTTCTTTTCTTTTCTTTTCTTTTCTTTTCTTTTCTTTTCTTTTCTTTTCTTTTCTTTTCTTTTCTTTTCTTTTCTTTTGCATGTACCACTCCAGTTCTCCCAAGACCATTTATTAGAGAGACTGTTTTGACTCCATTGTATGCTTATGCCCGCTTTGTCAAATATTAATTGACCATAAAGACATGGGTTTATTTCTGGGCTCTCTACTCTGTTTCATTGATATATGTGTCTGTTCTTACGCCAGTACCAGACTGTTTTGATTACAGTGGCCTTGTAGTATGGTTTGATATCAGGTATTGTGATCCCTCCTACTTTGTTCTTCTTTCTCAAGATTGCTGCAGCTAATTGGAGCCTTTTTTTTTATTATTCCATTTGAATTTTTGGAGTATTTGTTCTAGATATGTGAAATATGCCCTTGGTATTTTAATAGGAATTGTGTTGAATCTATAGATTGCTTTGGCAGTATGGATATTTAATGATACTAATTATTCCAATCCATGAACACAGTATATGCTTCCATTAATTTGTATCTTCCTCATTTTCTTTCTTCAGTGTTCTATAGTTTCTGAGTACAGGTCTTTTACCTCCTCGGTTACATTTATTCCAAGGTATTTTACTCTTTTTGTTGCTATGGTAAATGGGATTTTTTCCTTAGTTTCTCTTTCTGATAGTTCGTTGTTGGTAGTATGAAAATGCCACTGATTTCTGAATATTGACTCTGTATCCTGCTGCTTTGCTGAATTCACTTATTGGGTCGAGTAGTTTTTTGGTGGATGTAGGGTTTTCTATGTACACTATTGTGTCATCTGCAAATGATGAATTTTACTTCCTCCTTTCCAATTTGGATGCCTTTTATTTCTTCTTTTTCTGTGATTGCTGTGGCTAGAACTTCCAGGACGATGTTGAATAAGAGTGGTGAGAGAGGACACCCTTGTCTCATTCCCGACTGTAAGGGAAACAGTTTTAGTTTTTGCCCTTTGAGTGTGATGTTGGTAGTAGGTTTTTTATATATGGCCTTTATTATGTTGACTGTTGAGGTATGTCACCTCTATTCCCACTTTGCTGAGTGCTTTTATCATAAATGGGTGCCAGAGTACATAGGAGAAAGGAGATATATTAGGGCAAAAGTGAAGAAGAGGTGTGAGATTATACCAAGTACTGTAGGATAAAAATAAGAGCAGACATTTGTGTTAAGAGGATTAAAGGTCATGCATAGTCATTTATTTAATCCTCACAATAACTTTTATGAAAACTTCTACAAATGAGATATAGAAGATATAGAAACTAAATTTAGTCAAGTGGAAAATGGGGCACATTGCTCTCTAGTCTCCAAACGTCTGTGTGCACATTAGAGAACAAAAACCACACATACGGTGTTCAGAATACCTAATCAGAGATTATAAGGAAGAAATCAAAAAGTTTCTGGAAACAAATGAAAATGAACTCACAACAATCCAAAACTTATGGGAGTCCTAAGAGGGAAGTTCATAGTGATACAGACCTACCTAAAAAAGATAGAAACAATTCAAATTCAAATAAAAACCCTAACCCCACACCTACAAGAACTAGAAGAACAACAACAAAGATAGCTCAGAGCAAGTAGAAGGAAGGAAATAACCAAGATCAGAATAGAATTAAATGACATAGAAACTAAAAGCATAATTCTAAGGATCAATAAATCCAGGAACTGGTTCTTTGAAACGATAAACAAAGTCAGCAAGCCTTTAAACAGACTTATCAAGAAAAAAAGAGAGAGGATCCAAATAAACACAATCAGAAATGAAAGAGGAGAGATTGCAACTGATGCCACAGAAATACAGAGGATTATAAGACACTACTATGAAGAACTGTATGCCAAGAAATTTGAAAACCTAGGTGAAATGAACAAATTTCTAGAAAAATATAATATTCCATAAATGCACACACATTTTCTAAATGCAGAAAGCAAATTAATAGTGGTATCTAAAAAGTGGTCTTGGTTTCTAAGTTCCGTCCCCCTTTTTCTCTCTAATGTGAGTTTAATTTTCCAGAAATAATAGTCACTTTGTTATATAGTTAAGGGTACATTTGAGTGAAAAAAACTAGCTGAACTTTTAAAAAATAGATTCCAATAGCCAATGACCAACACTAAGATGTTACTCAAAATTAACATATAAAATTTTTAACCTTAATGCTAAGTATTAGATCCATAACAACTTTAAATAAATAACTTCAATTTTATTTTACCTCATAATAAAATATACAATACTTAAAAACATAAGAAAATGGTTTTAAATTTTGCATAATATTTCTCTAAAACTATACAGGAATTGTTTCTGAACACACTCAAAGTTAAATCAAAGCACTTTTGCAGAAGGGTCTATTAAAGTTTCTCATCAACTAGCAGTTGAGCTAAACGAATAGGATGCAAATAAGTCTTGCTATGATTTACAACTTACCCATTAGTTTCTCAACAGGGTAAACTGAACTTCTATATGCCTAGCTAGCTTGCAGTCACTTGCCTTGGGCTAGCAATTAACAATTTGCCAAGGCCTGAGTGTTTAATACGAATGAAACATGTAAGATTGATGAAGACCATAAATAATAGGTATAGTTTTAATAGGAAAAAATTCACAAACTTTACTTTCCTACACCTGCCTACCCACGTGTACCACCTTCTGCATCACTGAAGACAACTTTCTATTTGCGTGCTGTATGTGATGCATTCTACAAATGGTGTACAAAAGTGAGTAAGGCAACAAAGAATATAAATCTATAAAGCATTCTATCTCCCTAGTGTCCTTGACAATTAAAGGATTGGCTTGGTTTTCTTTAAGAAATTATATCAGCAAGAAGAAAACTAGAGTGCAGATATTATGATATTCTAAGAAGATTTTGGCATTCATATAGCACACTGTTCTAAACTTTTCTATGAACTAAGATGAATATGGTAAAGATAAGCTTAAGTTTTTCATTTAAACACTTGCTTGATTTTGCTGAGTAATGTTATGGGGCTCCAAGTTTTAACACTAGAGTTTCCATCCTCAGAAATCTGCAGGAAGTGATTACTATTATTTTAAAAGGGAAACACAGAATTTGTTTTATTTTTATGCTGTTCATCTAAAAATTTTCAAAATATATTGGGAAGCAGGTTTCATAGAGGAAGTTTCAATTCGATTTCTTGGTTGTTAGGCTAAAAAAAGGTTTTATAATATAAAGACTACTCTACAGTACTTTGGACCTAAACAGGATATACCATTCTCCCTTCACCCTCCTCTTACTCCCACGCAGTGTTTGTTTTAGAAGAAGAAGAAAAAAAGGTATTTTCTTTTAATATAATAATCAGAGCTCTTTGATTCTTTCAATAGTTAACATTTTCCTAGTGAGTCTGGCCAGGTTTTGAGAGGCAGTTCTCTTGTTTATGTGATTAGCCAATCTAGACAAGAGTTTAAGGGAAACTATCCCTAGGAAGTACTGAGAGCCAGCAGAAGGATGGACAGAGGTGACAAGAAGGGAAGAAAATTCATCTACATACCCAGCAGGTATCGGTCATTTATATATTCATCTGTTTTCAGTTCTCAACTTGATAAGAGTGTGTCCATTTCATGGTGCCGTGCAGAGAAAATGAAGTGTGTAAGGTCATTCAATAAAGATTAAATTAAAAACATATTCCTATTGCACCCTCAGGGTCCATTAGCCTTGATGAGTGTACAAATACATTCTTTGTTATATGTGCTCCATCCTGAAAGGGATTGTGTGCTTCACTCATTATAAATGTGCACCTGAAAAGATTGAACATTATCCCCTCTTTTTTAACTGACCTGTGGCCACCGCTGGGTTCATTAGTGCAGAACATCTTTTCCACTGGCTGAGTCTGCCCTATTGTTTGCCTTGGCCAGGGTCAAGTCAAGGGCACCCAGCCTAGATTGGACTCATTTGTCACTGGGTCTAGCAACAAAGCTGATTTCAGCAGAGACGGGGTGAATTTCATGGGGCTGAAACACAACCTTTGACACTGAGTGCCCAGGGCTGCTCAGAGTTGCACAGATGGCCTGCCACCCTTAGGCATCTAGAAACAAAGAATTGGTGAATTATAACAAAAATAAAGTTTCCACAGTCAGCATATATTTTAAGTGTTTAAATTATTTGCAGGAATTTTTGACAGTCTAAAATTGCATCTTGAGCACTTGTGATAATCGCTGTGCTTTTTAGACTATGAAGGAAAAAAACAATTCAGTTGGGGGCTTATTGCTTAACTGGTGTAACGGTGTAAAGTGTAGCAATTTAGTGTGGAGTGCAGGTTTTCCATGGTCAGCAGGAGCCGGCATGAACAATGGGTCGTGCTGAGGTAGCATGTGGAAAATGACTTTAATACACTATATAGAATGGCTTATTGCCTTGGTCAATAGGCTGCAGTGAAGATGGTGTATTCAGCCACTTGGGAAGGTTAAACCTGTCAGGGAACACCGTGACTGATATGCAGGGGCTGCTTATGAGGTCTCTAATGGAAAAACCTGACAAGCAAAGTTATAAAGGTTACACTTGACACATACTTCAGCATTATGCCTTATATTAATCCATTTTTTTAAAGGTAGGGTACTTTATATTTGTTAGAAATTGATGCCACAATAGTATTAACACTCCAGAGGAAACATTTAAACTTTGCAGTAAAGTAAGGAGCGTTATAGGATGAGCTCACTGCCTGGGTAAGGACATTCAACTGATGTGCTAGCCACATGTTTCTCTTCTTTCCCAGGAAATAATCTCGTTTACATAATTATGCCTATTATTATCATCCGGGGTTTGCAATTTAATAAACATCTTTATAATAGTTACCTTTCTGAGGAAATACAGGATGGGGCAAAAGTAGATTGACAGTTGTTCCTATGGAAAATAATAAAATATTAAAAATAATGTAAGAATAAACTCTGTGTTTTGCATACTTACAATGGTAAACCTACTTTTGCCCTACCCTGTACATATTGTAATGACATCATGATATATTCCAGAAGAATTTTAAGAGAACAGTGACTTTATGTTTAGGGTGTTTTTCTCCTCTCATTTGGAAAGAAAAACTGCATAAAATTCTATTTGCACTGAAATTTGGGGCTGCAGTATAGTCCAATATAAGTGGATGAGCTGACGTTTTCAAAATGCTTTCCTCAGGATTCTAGTTATATCAGAATATAATTCAACAAATATTTTATGATGATAGATATAATGATCTTATCCAATTAGATATATTAAATTAGTAAAAGTGAATATAAGTGGGTACTTAGTGTAAATTTATAATAGTGGGAAAGCAGTTGACAATTCAAAATTTTTAAAAAGTGTTTGTATTATCTAAATTTTTCCAAAAAACATTTTAGCAAATCAGATATTCCCCCAAGTTACACATAAAAACCAAAGACTGATGAAGAATAGGCCATTTTTTCTGATGCCACTAAGAACCATAACATTTTTTAAATTAACATTATGGAAAAAACCTGAGAAGTACACAATTAAATACATAGAAGAGTACTAAACAGAGTATTTTACTTCCTTCCTCTATGTTTTTCTCTTCCTTCCTCTATGTTTTTCTCTTCCTTCCTCTAGTTTAACGAGAATCACTGGAATTGCACTTTTCCCAGCTCCTAGAAGGATTGTTTGTGCGTGAAGAGTGTTAGTTCTAGAAGCCTGGATAGTGAGAGCCTTTACGTTATTAAATATCCTTATGTAAAATTGCCCTCAAAAAAGTTACATATTTTTGTGAAATCCTGGTGTTTTTATATGAGGAAAACTGTACATGTTAGATTTTTAGACATTTTTGACACTTAGGCATCAGATGATAGAAAAATTAAAAATGCTACTTCATAAGATGGCAATTTCAAACATCTAAGTATTTCAGGAAAATTGTCTCTGGCTAACCTATTCTTGTGAACATATATATGTGAAATTTATCCAGAGAGGCAAATAGCAGTCAATAAAATACTATGCGTTACCTGACTTAAAATATATTAACTATCTTATAGATTTTAGGACAATATTTCTTATTGTAATGGTAGTAATATTCCTGTGTATGTACATACACATATACATATATTTTATTGTGTATTGCATGTTTGTACACACACATCTTTCTAGTTAGATAAAATTAAAGTTGAAATCAAATACTACCAAAACCCTTTCCAAGCACTGTGGATTGATTGAACTACAACCGAACTTTTAAAAAAGTATTTAGAAAAAAATTTAGAAAAAAGTCTTTAAAATTTTTTCTCTTAGTTATAAAATGAAAACTTGTATATGTTCTCTTTATCTCTTTTTTCCTTGCTAAAGTTGTACTTTTTTGGAAATGTTTTCCCAATCAAATTGAATGAAGAATTCAAATGATATGTTTGTGTTTCATATGACCTTTTATAATTTATTATATTACCAATACACAAGTTACCAAAATTAGTGGTGTTTAAACATTATAAGCAAAAGTTACATAGGATTTTATACATAATTATGTATGTATTTAATGTATTCTCTATGTTTTAAGCGATTTCTAATTGCATATCTAGAGTCATGCTTGTATTTATAATCCTTGTATTATATGCACATACTTACAAATATTATTTTTTATATTTTTCTTCTCAGTCAATGTAGATACATATTTGCTCCAAGTATTTATGCATAGACAGGGAAAGAGAACTTCTATGAAAAGAAAAAGTAGGAGTAAGACCAATTTTTTTAAAAAAGGAAAAGTGGACAAGAATAAAGATTATTATTGAATAAAACAATACAAACTAAGTGATATACCATAACTCAGCAGCACTTCATCTCTAACCAGAAAATACTCTCCCTATACAGCTTGCTTACAAAATGCTTCCTACTCTGTTCTTCAATGAAAGCTGTAGCTAGATTGCATTGCATTACATTTCAGACAGTGTTCTCCCTAACACTGATAAAATTAATACATGTTGAGTTCCCTGTATATGCCAGATACTGTGCTGGGCAGTAAAGACAATTCAAATATATAAGATAAAGTTCTCACTCTCCAGAAGCTTATAATCATTCAGTTGAACTAAAGAGATTCTATTTCTCAATAAATTGTTTTTATTTGAACTTTTCTTATACACTAAACTACTCTGAGACCAGCCAAATGTATTAAAAGTCTTCCAAAGTGCCAATCATTTTGAAAACATCCAAATAGCTGTTGAAGTAAAATCAATGAGTCATAATTAAGTAAAATAAATAAAACTGTTAAATTGAAGTTATTGATATTTAACACTATAGTTTAAACCATATCATAGACATTTTATCCATATCATAGAAATATTGGATAGTTTTCACACTTGCTTTTATTTTTTGAGTTTATCACTTATTTGTGTACAAAGATCTAATTTCTTATGTGACTTATTTTTCTATAAAAATTGAGTGATTAATATAGCTTAAGTAGAAAATGTTATCATGATTGAGGCTCACTTTATAACTGATCTTCCAAATAAATGGAAACTAGGATTTTTTTCAGTTAACAAAACGAATAAGCTGGTCCTGCCAGTGCACTTCTCAGTGAACGAAGTGGGCCATATTAAAAGAACATTGGTTGGTATTAACTAGCAGTTTCAACAGAGGCCACAGACTGAGTGGATAAGGAGATCAAATTACTTTCTCAGTTCTTGGAGCTATTACTAAAGTTTTTGAGGCTCAGAGAGAAAGAGCTTGTGCATCTTACATTGCTTTTGATTTTCTTAGAGATTACCATAAAACTTTATTTTCAGACATTATCCTGTGCATTAAATGTTCTTAAGAATGATTTTGGTAAATCAGGATTATGTGATTAAGGTTTCACAAAGTTTCAACTGGAATTAATTTCCAGAAGGCACTTTCCCATGTTCCTTAGTTCAACATTTCTTTCTTGATAGTGTCACAATAATTCCAACATATAGGCAATTTTACCGGTCTATTTTCACTCTATTTTTAGATTATTATTATGAAAACATGTGTGATACATCTGAAAAGGGAACCAAGAGAATGCTTGGGTATATACAATATTAATATTTATAAAGACAGTTTTATTAAATCCCAATTTTACCTAATTTTGCTTCAAAGTTTGAAAGATTAGGCACAATTTGTCCATCTTTGCTTGCTTAGCTAGCATCTTAAAGACCACCTGATAAATAAGACTGAATTTTCATACATAGTTCTCACTTAAGCATAAAAACATAACTGAATCTTTTGCTCTGTTTTCTGATAAAAATTCTGAAATTTAAATGGGTTGGAACTACATATGAGAAAAAAGGAACCACAATCATTGTATTAAAATTAATTTACAATATTTTGAAAGCAAATAAAAATCCATTTTTATATCTTGTTTTTAATTGAGTCAGGTCATAACCTCTTTGAAAATTACATGACATATGTTACTCATGCCACAGACCTTTTTGATCCTCAGTTGACTTGGAGTTTTGACCTTGCCTCAGAACACAAAGCGTTTGTGTTAACTGATGGAGAGGTCACTGAGCTTACAGCACAGTTTTTGTGTTTTATTTTAACAGTTCAATAATAAGGTGAAGGGGAACACTCCTGAAAATGACTGTAATAGATTTGTTGCCTTTTTATTATTGAGACCTCTTAAGATAATTGTTTTCAGAATTATAATATCTTTTCAGTACTTCTAGATTTAACATCAATTTATGCTGATCAGATTCCATTTCTACTTTTTCACATTGTGTTAATTTTCATTAAGTTCATTATACTTGAGACCTCTTACAAAGTTCATTTAAAATTCATTGCTTGACTAGACACATACTGTATACTTTTCTCCCCAAAATATCAAGGTTTAACTTATGTTTCTGTTTTTCAGAATGACTATATAAAGTGTTTTAATGTTGTTCAAATGTTATGTTATTTATGTGTCTGTAAACATATACCATCTTATATGTAAAGATGTATTTAACATTGGTAACTTCATAAAAATACATTTCAATTAGACATACATTACAGCCTCATTTAGTTATTGAAAGGGCTTTAAAAACTTCATAAGAAAAAATCAACATGTTCTTCAAGAATGTATAATGTATGAATAAATACATCTAGATGTTTGAATTCAAAACCAGTATTCTGTAAATTTGGTTAACTTTTCTTAAAGCTGTAAGATCTAGATGACTTTAAATGTTTGTTAAGTTTTTTCTAAAAACTGCCCTACAAGTGAGAATTTGAGATCATTTTACTTGTAGGTAGCCAGTCAGAGTTAGTGAAGACTGTATAAGCCTTAGGATTCATGATGATCCCTCTTGGAACACTAATTCATCTAGTCCTATAGTTTTAGATATTACCACTTACTACATGTGAGGGGAGCAGGATATTAAGGAATGTAGACCATAATAATTTTTCATATTCAATTAGTTACTATGTCTTGACAAATTTTATTTACATAAAATCCTAGTTAACAATTATTCATGTGTTTTTTTAAATAGAGTCTTTTTATAAGTGAGTTCTCTATTTATTAAAAAATTTTACCCTAAATATTTTCTGATAATTTATCAAAATAAAAAAGAAATGAACTAGTTTCAGTATTATATTTCTTATTGTAATGTGAACTTTACTGATAAATAGTTAACATAAAATAAAAATGCATACATCTTATGTACATAGTTTGATGAGTTTTGGCAAACACACACATCCACCTAACTGATCACAGTCAAGCATTAAACATTTCTATCACCCCCAAAAGTACCCTTGGTGATTTTCACAATCTCCCCAATGTCAGAATCAGGCAACCACTGATTTAATTTCTATTACCTTAGAGTAGTTTTGCCTGTTCTAGGATTACATGTAAATGAAATCATGCAGTTTATATTTATATTTTTCTGGTCTGGTATTATTTGGTCAGAATGATGTTTTGCAATCATAGCCAAATTGTTCAATGGATCAGTAGTTTTTCTTTTATTTCTAAATATCTTTAAGTTGTATTATATACCAAACTGAATCCATTCATCTGTTGATGGAAATTTAATCTGTTTTCACTTTTCAGCTACTACGGCTAATCCTACTATGAGAATTCACATATGAGGTTTTGGGTAGATAAATGTTTTTCATAAGTATTGGTTAGGTGCCTATGATTTTAATTTCTGGTCCTTTTCAATATGTCACAGCAATGTTTTATAATTTTTGGTGTGCAGGTCCTGAGATAAAAGTCATTTGAAAATGAGGTATCTATTTTAAATGTTTTTCCTTTATTTAGTTTGCAATATTTTTCAGTGTATTTCTGCATCTATATTTGTAAGGGTTAATGGTCTGTAATTTTGATGTGTTTTATAATGCCCTTGTCTGATTTTTTCATCAAGGATAACCTTTTCTAGTTTATCAAGGTAATGATGGTGGTCTCTCAGGGTATTTTTATATTCTATTTATTCTTTTGCCAGTTTTAGAAACTTAGGTCTGTCTAGCATTTGTTCATTTTATTTAAGTTGCTGACTATATTGGTGTTAATTCTTTATAACATTCCTATATCATTATAATATCCATAGGCTCTGTAGAATGGCATTTTTTCATTCTTAATATTGGTAAATTTGTCTTCTCAGTTTTATAGCTCAATTTAAAGATTTATGAATTTTATTGTTCTTTTCAAATAATTAACTTGGTTTCATTGATTATTATTTTTTTGTCCTATTGTCCCACAGGCTGGGCCATTGCATTCTACTCTTATCTTCATTATTTGTGTCCTTCTGCTTTGAGATTAATTTTCTCTCTTCTATTATGATTTTTTAAGGTAGAAGCTGATATTATTGATTTTAGTTATTAATTTTTATATACTCACTTAAAGCTAAAGATTCTTCTCAAAGCATATTTTCATTTTACCCTAGAAATTTTTATATATAGTGCTATTATAATAATTTTTCAAAATATTTTCTAAATTTGATGTGATTTCTCCTTTTACCATGGATATTTTGATGCACAGTGCCTAGTTTTCAAATTTGGAGTTCTTTGGTGTTTTTCTCATTGTAGTTTCTTATATAATGTTATTTTCAGAGATCACCTTCTGTATAATTTTAATCTTTTAAAATTTATTAAGTATTTTTGTCAGCATATGTCCTGTAATTGATGAATGTATTGTGTACAATAATACATAATGTATATTCTGATATTACTGGGTGTAGTGTTTCATAAATTCTTTGTTTTATACCTTAAATTTAAATCTTCTATATCCTTACTGGTTTTCTTTGTCTGCTTGTAGTATCAATTATTGACCGAGTTTAATCTCTAGTGTAATCACAACATGTCTATTTCTCCTTTCAGTTCTGTAGTATGTACTATATATGTATATATATGTGTGTGTGTCCAAACACACACACATTTGTACATTTACTATAAAGTAATTCCCCCATTATTTGTGTGGAATAGTTTCTAAGACCCATAATGGACACCTGAAACTGCAGATAGTACCAAGCCCTATATGTACTGTTTTTTCCTATACAGACATACCTGTGATAAAGTTTTATTTATAAATTAGGCATAGTAAAAGATAAAAAAAACTCATAATGAAATAAAACAATTATAATAATATACTGTAATAAAATTACATGAATGTGGTATCTCTATCTCAGATATATTATTGCATGTTCTCACCCTTCCTGTGATGTTTGCACTGATACATTAACTAGGCAGTGAGATGAGGTGAGGTGAATGATGGAGGCATTGTGACATAGTGTTATAGGCTACTGTTGATCTTCTGATGGTACATCAAAAGGAAAAGTTTTGAGCCATGATATTGTCATGTCTTCTACCCACAAATTTAATGAGATTTCATCTATTTTTTAACAAACATTCTTTTATAAAAATTTTGTTTGTTGATTTGAGGGTGGGGAGAGACAGAGAGAGAAACATCACTTTGTTCTTTCAGTTATTTATGCATCCAATGGTTATTTCTTGTATGTGTCCTGACCAGGGATCAAACCCACAACCTTGGGTATCTGATCAGTGCTCTGAGCAACTAAGCTACCTGGCTAGGGCTAATGTTTTCATCTTAACTAAGCACTTATCATGCACTGTGGCTATATTTGTAAAATGAGGTTTATTGATTTTGCACACATTTGTTTACCTATTGTTTCTAACATTTAAAAATTAACATTTAATTTATGTGCTGAAAAAAAGAATGCAAAATAAATAACATAATAAAGATATAAGCATGAATTATTAAATTATAAAGGAAAAATATAATCATTAAATATAAAGGCCAGCATTTAAAAGGAAAAACAAAATTGTCAAAAAATATTTTGCTTTTACAAATATAACAGTAAAACAGAAAAATTACAAATAAAAAGTTAGTGTTAGAAGTCCAATGCACTATCCATTGTGCCACAGAGCCCACTACACATAAAAAGTTAATGTTAGATGAGTGAATATAACAGAGAAGTAAAGGAGATATGAAAGTTAGATAAGATTACTAGAAAAATGTACTAGTAATAAATTTAAGACTCCATATTAGATGAATACTTTTCTAAAAATACTGTAATTGAAACATATTAATTCCCAAGGTAGAATATCTATTAAGATATGTAGCCTAATTTTTAAGATATTTCCATACTGCTTTCCGCAGTGGCTTCACTAATCTGCATTCCCGCCAACAGTGCAAAAGGGTTCCCCTTTCTCCACATCCATACCAGCACTTGTTGTTTGTTGATTTATTGATGATAGCCATGCTGACTGGTGTGAAATGGTATCTCATTTTGGTTTTAATTTGCATTTTGCTGATTATTAGTGACATTGAGAATATTTTCATATGTCTATTCGCCATCTGTATGTCCTCTTTGGAGAAGTGTCTATTCAGGTCCTTTGCCCATTTTTTAATTGTGTTGTTTGTTTGTTTGAGTTTTGTAAGTTCTTTATACATTTTGCATATTAACACCTTATCAGATTCATCTATGGATATGTTCCCCATTCAGTGGGTTGTTGTTTTGTTTTGTTGGTGCTTTCCTTTGCTGTAGAAAAAAGATCTGTATGATATAGTCCCATTAGGTTTTTTTCTTTTGTTTTCCTTGTATTGGGAAATATATGTGACAAAATAGTGCTATGAGAAAGTCTGAGATTTTACTCACTATGTTTTCTTCTAGGATTTTTATGGTTTCAGGTCTAACATTTAAATCTTTGATACATTTTGAATTTATTCTTGTGTGTGGCACATGAAGGTAGTTTAGTTTCATTTTTCTGCACATATTCATCCAATTTTCCCAATACCATTTAATAAACTATCCCTAGCTCATTTTTTGTGCTTGCTTCCTCTGTCAAATATTAATTGACTCTAAAGATGTGGGTGCATTTCTGGGCTCTCTATTCTATTCCATTGATCTATACATCTTCTTTTATACCAGTAGCATACTGTTTTGATTTGCCTTATGACCCAATGATCCCACTTCTGGGAATATATCCAAAGGAACCCAAAACACTAATTCAAAAGAACACAAGCACCCCTATGTTATTAAAACAGTATTTACCATTGCCAAAATATTGGTGCAGCCCAAGTGTCCATTGGTAGATGAGTGGATAAAGCAACTATGTGATATTTACACAATGGAATACTACTCAGCCATAAAAAGGAAGAAAAAGTTACCATTTGTAACACCATGATGGACCTGGAGAATGTTACGCTAAGTGAAATAAGCCAGTCAGAGAAAGACAAGTAACATATGATTTCATTCATATGTGGAATCAAATGAACAGACTGAACTAACAAGGATAATAGGGACAGACTCATAGACAGCAGGCTGTAGCTATGGGGAAGTAGGTTAGGGAATGAAGGGATTGAGCAAAAAGGAAAAAAAGATTAATTGACATAGACAACAGTGTGGTGATTACCAGGGGAGGGGTGATTGGGGAGTGTAAGAAGCATAAATGGGAATGGAAAAGAATACATAAAAAAATTCTGAAAAGCAGAAATGTTGACTAAAATTTGGGAATAAGGATTCTCAAGCTAAAGTGCCTATGCTTAAATTCAATCTTTGCTACTTACAAGATGTATGATCCATCATAAGTTGTTTTAATACTTTTGTAGCAGTTTTGTATTAATTAAAATGTGGGTAAAATAATATTTATCTCATAATATGTAGGATTAACTAAATTAATATTTAAAGCATTTATAATAGTTTTTATTCATTGAGATACTTATATAAATATTACAAATAAACCATAATTAAAAATGACATAATAATAAAAATTATAGTCTGATGTCATTTTGGAATATAGATACTAGAAAACAAATACAACATATGGTTGAAAGAATACATGGCATATTTCTGATAAATTGATGTGCTAAATAATAGAAAATTTTTCTTGTAGGTTATTTAATTATTGCACACATCTAAACATGTAGATAAAATACAATAACCTAATAAGCAAAGGTCCCAATTAAACAATTAAGAAGATTGGTGAGAGTTTAGAAGTAAGCATGGCTTAACTGCCTGAAATAAATAGTGGGATAAAATATGTGGTAGTAAGTTCAAGCTGTCCTATAGGTATTTTTCAGTGATAAATAATAGGCTTGCTTTTCATAGCCCAAGAGCATAAGAGCAAACACTTAAGAGTTCTGGAAAGATGAATAACAGACTGTTAAAGAGCTATTATCTTAGTAAAAGGGTGGACTAGAAAATAGTTTTACTACCAACAAAAGGAGAAAAAAGATAACTATTCTGTTTGAGGCTGAATTCCTGAATATGTGGAAGTAGGAAGGAAAATTTTCATCTAAGAATTTCTAATTACAAGAGAGGAATGGGGGGAAAGTTACAGGGAAGAAGAAGCATGATTGGTAGGCATAAAATAGATGAGGAGAGGTCAAAAATGGTATAAGAAGCAGAGAATTCAAAGAACTGATATGTACAACCCATGGATATGAACTAAGGTGGGGGGAATGCTGGAGGTTTGGGGGTACAGGGTGGAGAGGTGTAAGGGGGAAAATTGAGAAAACTGCAACAGCATAATCAATAAAATATATTTAAAAAATTCTAATTACAGGTTTGGAGATTTAATTTTTATTATCAGCTTGTTATTTAAACCTAATATGTGAAACTAACTTATAGTAATTTTGTTGGGTATTCATGAGTCTCTGAAAGAATTTATCCTCAACCTGGCATTCTTTTTTGTTTTTTTTAAGATTTTTTATTTATTTTTAGAGAACGGGGGAGGGAGGGAGAAAGAGAGGGAGAGAAACATCCATGTGTGTGAGAACCATCAATTGATTGCCTCTTGCATGCTCCCAGCAAGGAACCTGGCCTGCAACCCAGGCATGTGCCCTCACTGAGAAATTGACCCTTTGGTTCACAGGCCAGCACTCAATCCACTGAGCCACACCAGCCAGGACCTCAATCTGGCATTTTTAAGCTTTCCAAGGTAAAGCTCTATCAAGTAAGAATTTCAAATCCAAATATCAAAGAAACAATTTACCACGGGAAAAAGCAAAAAAGAAAAAATAATTTAAAATGTAAAGTGTTTCAATTAATGGAATTGTCAGGAAAAAAGGTTGAAATAAAAATTTTGAGAAACTTAAAGTTTAAGATATTACAAGTTTTGAGGAAAAATGTTATAATTTAAAAGATAATATATTTGACAAAATTCAACTAGATATATACAAATTTTTTAATCATAAAAATTATTATAAAATTATAAACAAATTATACACCTATATATATAGCAAAAGATAGATTAGTGAACTAAATCATAGAAATTACCCAGATATGATTTAAAGAGAATATTATTGGAAAATATTACAATAGAAATATGGTAAAATATGCCGAGAATAGAATTAAATTTAACACGTTTGTTTAGTGTTTCACAAGAAGGAAATAGAATAATGACTGATGATTTTCTAGAACCTTAGAAAGGCATGATTTTTCATATTCAGGAAATAATGAAAATCCAAACAAAGATTTTAAAAAAGGCATAATACTTACTCACTAGTAAAGCATCACATAATTAAAATCTAGGTAGTGGTAAAGTGAAAAGACAAATTTCTATAACAAAAAAAAGTGAGCACCTGATAACCTACTTAGCTTCACTAACAATAGAATCCAATAGACAAATGGAAACAGCTTACAAAATCAGAGAGCCTGGTAACCTAGAATTTTGTTACCAATCCAACTGTCCTTCACCAGTAAAATGAAATAGAAACATTTTTAAAACAAACTACAGTAGCTCTGGCTGGTGTGGTTCAGTGGATTAAGCACTAGTCTGTGAACCAAAGGGTCGCTGGTTGGATTCCCAGTCAGGGCACATGCCTGGGTCACAGGCCAGGTCCCCAGTAGGAGGTGCACAAGAGGCAAACACACATTGATGTTTCTCTTCCTTTCTTTCTACCTTCCTTCCCCTCTCTCTAAAAAATAAATAAATAAAATCTTTATAAAAAAACTACACTAAGAAGTTTATGATAAGCAAGTCCTAATTAAAGAAATTTCTAATTATCCCCTAAATGGTATCTCTGGCACAAGAATACAAGCAATGTAATTAGTAAATATATAGGAAATGTTATGTAAGTCTTAACTTTATAAGATAAAAAAAAATTTAGGGCATGTAGTCATAAGTAAATACAGAGCTATACTAAAATTCAATTAAATGGTCAAAATAAAACATTCTAAGGCTTGTGATTATTTGAGAGACAATTGTAGACATGTTTACTAAGTTTAAAGGTATATTATTCACTTACAGATTTTATCAGTAACCACTAAATTAACAAGAATAGAATAATTACTACCAGAAGAATATATAGAATAAATAAACTTACAAATGAATCAATTCAGACCTGACCAGTATGGCTCAGTTGACTGGGCATTGTCCCACAGGGCTAAAGTTGCCAGTTCAATTCCTGGTTGGGTCCTGTGCCTGGGTTGCTGGGTTGGGACCCTGAGGGTCATATGAGGCAACTGATTGATATTTCTTTTCCACATCAATATTTCTCCCCCTCTTTCTCTATCTCTTCTCCTCTCTCTAAAATAAATAAATAAAATATTTTTTTAAAAAGCAGTCAATACAAAAGAGGACCAGGAGAAAATAAGAATAAGCTGTTTAATTAGCATGGTATAAGCAAAAATTAAAATAAGATGTATTTTAAAAACTGAGTAACCATAATCAATATCAAAAAATTCCAATTATAAATTCCAGCCTGACAAAGTTGGAAAAAAATCTGAGGCTTATAAAAACATAGCAAGAAAGCTTAAGAACAGAAAGGTTGAAAAATAAAAGAATACAAAAGGCAATTATAAGCAAATACTAACCTATAGGAAATTATTTCATCATATTAACATCAGGAAAAATATACTTGAAGGGAAGAAAACATCAGGGAAACTACCTAATGGATGACTAAACATATAATTCATTTGAGAAATAGAACATTATAAAATGCATGTATCTGATAATATCAATATGTAAAGAACAATAGTAAGGGAATTAGAGATATTGACAAATTTTCCATCAGAGCTGAATATTTAAATTATTTTTTCAATATTAGGTCAAGAAATCAACAATTGAATGGAATATAGAATACTTGAAAAACACAGTAATCTATATGTGCATTATTTACAAGCATACATAGAATATTCCTGAACTTTGAGTATGTGCTATTACATAAAATGAATGTCAAAAATTAAACAATCTATGTGACTACATTATAAATTAACTTAGAATTTGTGTAAAAGGGAACTTCAAGCCCTGATTGGTAAACTCAGTTGCTTAGAATGTGGTCCTCATATGCAAGGTTGTGGGTTCAATCTCCAGTGGGGACATGTGTAAGAAGCAACCAATGAATGCCTAAATAATTGGAGCAACAAATTGATCTCTCTCTCTCTCTCTGCCTCTCCTTCCTCACTTTCTCTCTAAAGTCAATCAATAAATAAATTTTTTAAAAAAAATACTGTAAAAGGGAACTTTAAGAACTTCATATATTTGGAAATTTACACCTGTAAATCATATTTAATATAATTGAAATTTACAATGGAGACAACTGTACTTGAACAACAAAAAAAAATAAAATAAACAACAACTATGAAGCTACTACCAATGAATGAATTTAATATAAAATTATCTTTGTAGTAGTTAAAAATATTATAGTTCTCTATTTAAATGATATTTTCTTTTTCAATATATTAAGTGCCTTTGATATTAAGATAAGAGTTGCAAAAATTTGGAAACATTCAATAAACACTTTTTAATTTGATAAAAAAATCATCATTGTTTAATTTTAAAAATGTTTTTCAGAAAATTACTCTATAATAAATATATGCAAAGGAAGTTATAATATCTTTAACTTTATGCAAAATGTCTAATGAAAATAATAAATTCTATTTGTAAATTACCCATTTTATCTCAATATCAAATTAAGATGTGAGACTTGTAGTCAAGAATGCTTTTTATATTGGTATTGGGTTGGCCTAAAAGTCTACTTAATGTTTTCCATAAAATAAAGAACATATTTTTCATTTTCACCAATAATTGTATTGACTTGGTTATATTGAGTATGTTGGCAATCTCCTGCTATTGGCTTCTAGTGAGCAAAGGCCAAGGATGCTGCTAAACATCTTCCAATTCCTAAGACAGCCCTGCCGCAAAGATTTATTTGGCCAAAATGTCAATAGTACCAAGAAATGTGCAAACCACTTTTGGCATGTTCAATCAGTCATAGCATCTTCTTCATACACTGCACAAATCATTTTTTGTGTTTCAATTGTGTTTTTACCTTTCTTGAAATAATAAAGCATAATATGCCAAAAATGTTGCATATTTTCTTTCATCTTCAATATTAAATTGGCTATATAAATATTCACCAATTTTATGGGTTTTTTTAGATGCACCCTGATATGACAGCTCTTACAATACAATCTAACAAAATTGTTTCAAATGAAGTTAAAGACAACTAAGCACCACTGAAGCCACTCGGTGGAAAAAAACAAAGCAACTTTTTGGCTGACCCGATAAATTAGGAACAGAGGCAGAATTAGCTTTCAGGTTTGATAAAACTTCTAGGATTTCCTTTGTCTTTTCTTCTGTTTTTAAAAAACCTTTAAGTACAGTTCTTTACTAGTACTTGGCCCCTTTCTGGTGCAAGGAATGATTTTATCATTCTACTCATCCCTCCAGGCATTTATCTATGATCCTTCACTACTTGCATATTTGGACACAAAATGATTATTGTATTTTCCTCGTGTCATTTAAAAATATGTGTAATGGAATCGGAGCAATAGATCTGTGGTAAACTGTTTCTAAGCCATTTTCCTAAGAACATCATGAAAACACCCCTTTTTTTTTGTTTGTTTTATCCTTTTTAAATTTTTAATTTTTATTATTTTTTAAAATTATTTTATTGTTGTTCAATTACAGTTGTCTGCATTTACCCCAACACCCCAGCCATCCCCACCTCCCTGCCCTGATCCCACCCCTCCTTGGTTTTGTCCATGTGCCCTTTATAGTTGTTCCTGCAAACCCTTCTCCCCTCCACCACTATCCCCTCCCACCTCCCATCTGGTTACTGTCAGATTGTTCTTAATTTCAGTGTCTCTTGTTATATTTTGCTTTTTTTTTTGTTGTTGTTGTTGTTGTTATTGATTAGGTTCCAGTTAAAGGTAAGATCATATGATATTTGTCCCTCGGCACCTGGCTTACTTCGCTTAGCATAATGCTCTCCAATTCCATCCATGCTGTTGCAAAGGGTAGAAACTCCTTTCTGCTGCGTAGTATTTCATTGTGTAAATATATGTTTTATTCTATTTTCTTAAAGCATTAGGTTAGTTGTTAAAGAGTGTAAACCAAGGAATTAGACTGTTGGATTTCAAGTCCCAGCTCATGCACTTATTTACTGTGAGGATTTGAGAAAGTTATTTAACTTCAATGTACTTTAGTTTTCCATTTGCAAAACAGGGGAAATAGTAATTTTATCTTATCATGTTTCTATGAGGTTTTGGTGGAATAAGTGATGACAGTAATTTATATTAGTGTCTGACATATAATAAACACTCAATAAATGTTAATAATTATAATTTATTTATCATGGTTTAACATTTATTTACCATTATTTATTATCACCAACTGTCTGGATTTAGCCCAGGAAAGAGGAAATCAATCTCTTTGTCATCTAGATCCCCAGACCTATCTATGTGTTTAATTCCCTAATTCTAGCCAAGTCTGAAGAAGGGAAGGGTGTCAGGTCACCTTCTCAGGAATCCAGTACCGCTTAAGGGATTATTATCATTAACCTATAAAAACCTCCTTTTCAAGCTCATAAAAAAGTTTTGTTCTTCTGCTGGAAGGATGGAAAGCTTGGAAGCCTACCTTTGGAGTGTAACAAGTTATCACAAATTTAGTAGCTTAAAACAACATGCACTTAATTGCTCAGTCTCTGTAGGTTAGAAGTCAAAGTGGGCTCCACTGGGTTCTCTGCTTGGGATCTCACAAAGTCAAAATCAAGATGTCAGCCAGCCTGAGGTTTTATTTGGAAGCTCTGGGGAAAATTATATATCCAAGCTCCTTACTATTTCAGAATCCAGCTTTGCTCAGCTATAGCACTACGGTCCCATTTCCTTGCTGGTTGGTAGATTAGCATTTTTCTTAGTTTCTGTGGATCTCTCTTAAATTCGTTACACATATTGTTTTCATTTCCCAACCAGCAACATTACATCAAATTTCCCTCATACTTCTGACTTCTTTTTTTCCTTTGTATTGAATTTATTGGGGTGATAGTGTCTAATAAAATTATACAGATTTCAGTTGCACAATTCCACAACACGTCATCTGTATATTGTATTGTGTTTGCCACCCCAAGTGAAGTCTCTGTCCATCACCATTTATCCCCCCATGTCCTCTTCCACTTCCCTCTACCTGCTGATTCCTTCCTCTGCTACCAGCTGCAGAAAACTTTGCGCTTCCCTTCTGCTCAAGTGATTAGATTAGTCCCTGTCACTGTCTGAAGGGGGCTGACTAATAACCTTAATGGCATTTGCAAAATTCCTTTTGCCATGTAACAGAACGTAATTACAAGAGTAAAACCAGGAAATAAAAGTAATGGGGACCATTTTAGAATTTTGCAAATCACACTCAGGCAGTGGACATGTAAAGATCTAGGGCCCTGCTCCTGTGGAGAAGTACTAGAACAATAGAATTGCATAGAAATGTAGTCAAATCATATGTAAAATATTTTACCAACATATGTACTGTGTTATTTTTCATATATGGTTACTTGCCCAAACAATTGCTTTATAAATTAATGTTAAATGAGCGAGTGACAAAAGTGAGGTGAGTTACTAGGGCATCATCATATTTATATGCTGTCTATTTCATCAGGATGATTGCTGAATATTATTAATTCAGTCTTTCTTTTCTTAAATCATTACTTACTAAATTACTTTTAAAGTCTTACTTTTTCCTTTTCAAATATGACTTAATTTACGTTATTTTGTTAAGAACAGTGTTTTGCTCATTATAGAATTTTTCTGTTTCAGTTTTTTTTTGAAATTTTATTTTGAATTTTGTTTTTATCTTTGCTATCAATTATCTGACTCTTTAAACATTTTAATTAGGAAATTATTGGTTTATAAATTTATTTTCCTATAGTGTTAAAATTTGCCCTGGATATCATTAAGAATTATAATTACACTCCCCAAAAGTTCTTTCTCTCTTTTTTAAGATTTAGTCTTATTAGGATGAACTTAATATATGTATATATTGTTCTCAGCCCCTTTCCCGTGAAGGAAATAGCCATTTATTTGTGAATTCCTTGGTACATTTTAGCTTTTCAATCATAGGAAACCTGGAATAGAAATGTACCCAAAATATATTTTTAATTCTTCACATGACCCTCTAACCTGGGCCTACGTGTTGCCAGACCATGCAGGTAGCCCAACCAGACGACGGGTTCAGATTTGGGGATTGAAAAGCTGCCTTTACGTGGCTGTTTGTCATGCAAACATGCACAGACTTTTACGCATTAGAGGCTATGGACAACACCAATTTTCTCATTTAGTTCTTTTATTAAATAAGGTCTATTTTAAATAGTAGGAATATACATTTACCTTGTGCAATGAAAACAGAATTTAGTGTGTTGGCCCCTTTTGTCTTGACTTTACTTATGTGAAAAGTTTAAATATTTGTTTAGAGGAAAGCACTTCAGTAATTTGGTGCTAATGGGCAAAGCTTTCTGTGATACCACAGAAAGTTCTGTCCTCTAGTTGTTTGGGTTATACTTTTGGGGGTGGCAAATGTATAAATGTCAGAATGAGAGCTTTTCCTCACCTCAGTCACCTGCATTATTTATCTGTAGGCCATCATTCAAAGGCACTTGTTTCCCAATATCAGCCTGAGAAGTCCCAATTCCATTTGAATCTGTTAGAACCATACTCACAAGCTTCTTAGATGTGACCTCTCCCCTCACTCTACATGTTGCCTTGCCAGACTTAATATGATGAAACGTTAATATATTGAAATACCTACCACTTATAGGAAAATTCTGAATTCTGTTTCTCTTGCTAAAGAGTAAGAAATCCAATTAAGAATTATGACCGAGTAGAGAATAGTATTCTTGATTTTATAGGCAATTAGCCAATAGAATTTAATGTGGAATTTCCATTTTTGGGGAATTTCAATTACAGTCATGCCCTCATAATCATGTTTAAGTCAACAAGGGATCACATATATGATGGTAGTCTCACAGGATCATAAAGGGGCTAAAAAATTCCTATCGCTTAGTGATGTTGTAGCTGTCACATTGTCGCACAATGCATTACTACTGTATCTGTGATGATGCTGGTACAAACAAACATGTGCTGCCAGTCATGTAGAAGTATAGCATGTACGATTGTGTACAGGAAATAATACTCTATGATAAAGAATAACTATGTTACTGGTTTATGTGTCATTATTTTAGATTGTACTCCATAAAAAACATAATTTGCTGTAAAAGAGTATGCCCTGTTATGCCACTAGCAGCCCCAAACATTTCATGTTTACCCAGTTTCTTGATTGCATTGTTTTCTCTTGTGCTTGATTTAGTTTTGTGGTTTTGTACAGTAACACGCTGTACAGGTGTATAGCCTGCAGCTTGTGCAGTAGCGTGCTGTATGTGTTTGTAGCCTGTAGCCTGGAGCAATAGGCTATATCATACAGCCTTGGGGCGTAGCAAGCTATGCATCCAGGTTTGTGTGAGTCCACTCCATGATGCTCAGGTAACAATGGAATTGCCTCTGGATTTCTTAGGACTGAGCCCCATCACTGAGCAGTGCATGACTACACATGACAGACAAGATTTTTCTCCTGTAAGAAAAAAGTTAGAATGAACTTTTGGAAATTTCTTACATGACTCTTATTAAGAAATACTTTACCAGTACTCATTGATTTCTTTTATTGACTAATTTTTTATATACAAACATGGAAGAGAGAAGACAAGTGTTACTTAATATAAGTGTTAAAAAACCTATGCATATTTTATGAAGCTGCAATAATTGAGAAATTTAGCAGAGACCACATCAACTAAAAATAGATATCTGGGAGTAGTCGTATGATCAGTGACAGAAATTTACTTCTAGTCTACTCAAGTACCATGCTTATATAAAGAAGAATGACCAAATAAGTGTAAATTGTATATGAGATTTTACCATTTTCTCTACTTAGTTGAACTCCACTAGAGTCCTTTTTTATGTCAGAGAATGGAAAATGTGACCATTACTGTAATTCCTTTTTTCCTGTTAGTGAAAATTGCAATACAAAATAGGTAGTGAAACTCTAGCGCTGCCCATGAACAGGAGCACCTCAGCACATCTCTACATGAAAGCTTATTTTACTATCACTTAAGGAACTCATTACCGTTTTATGAGACTTACATGCTGCTTTACAAATATAGCACTTTAGTAACATTATGGAAGCATCATTATTCTTGCCAGTGGCATTTTTTAAAGCAAGGAAAAACTAGTTTGAAAATAACTTCCTTAGTGTTCTTAGTCTTTTGTACTATGCTAATATTTCCCCAAACTTTTGTTGAAATCTTAGTTTTATTTTAGTTCATGCACCATCTGGAAGTTATTAAAATGTGAGAAAGCCTGTATGATTCTGATTTAATTGTCGAGATAAGAAACTTCTTTGGATCGTCTTTAACAGAAGAGTCTTCAGGTCCCATTCCACACAGGAGCCAAAGGAACTTCAACATTAACATTAGTTTACCACCGACACCATTCTGATTCAAACAGTAGAACTGTTTATGTCCACAGACAAGCCAATTAACTTAGAAAACAGCTACTTTATTTTAACAGTATAGAGGCAAGTGACAAAATCTCATGGGAGTTCTGCCCCAAGTTTTGACTATTAACGAAAATTCAAATATGAAAAATTGTGATTTAGTTTACATGTAGAGAGAAAAAAATTCAAGTTTATTTTTATATTATCACTATCCTCACTTATTTTGTGATATGTTTTCTTGAATAAGAAAGTAGATGATCAAGTTACAGTAAATTACTGGTAATTACACAGAGTATGGAGTGTGTCTTGCTCGTAGATATTATATCCTTTGGTGTCACTGTGAAAATAAGAGTGCAAACAAAATCAACTGATGACACAGTGTACTTCATTTGCTAATTTAGGGTATCCCAATTCACGTAGAAATGGGGATTTGAAATAGCGTTAATTAAAAAATTAAAATATAATTAATGAGGTATCATGATAAAAGGATTAACATGTCACGTGACTGTGAGTGAGAGACTTATGAAATGTAATTTAGTGCATTTTTAAGGCAATGAAAACACAACTTCTAGGATTCAGGAGCTAATGTCCTAAATAAAGTATAATGGACAGCTAAGGACTTGTTAACTTCTATCACTCCATGAAAATGATTAGTTCTATGGACATTCTGAGCTTTCTGAACTTAATATCCAACAACTGTTTCAAAATATGAAAACATTTGAATTACTTATTAATATTAACCAACCACCCCTTGCACTAATACCTACGTGACTACAGCCTTTCTAAAAAGAAAACAAAGATTTTTCTCTGTATGATAGGAAGGACCTCCAAGAGCTACATGTTCAACTCCGTTTATTTATTTATGTTTGGCTGGCCCTGATTTGAACCAGGATGTATGCCAGGGCAGCTGGGGTAAGATGACACTACAGGGATATGAAAAATTCATAACGATAAAGTATCAGGTAATGAATAACAAATGTATTCACTACTTTGTACATTACATGACAGCTAGCTCTAAAATGCTACATCTTTTTTTCTTATACTAGAGCTCATTATAAAAGTATTAATGGAGATTTTATTACCCATCCAGGAACTTTTAGAAGGCTAGAGAAGACATTATAAAGGGTGTTTTTCTAACTTATTATACAATTGTTGATGTTAACATTCTAAACACCATTTGTAGTTACATAACTAAACATGAAATATATCAAGTTAATTTGTCTCCAATTTCAAATTTCCAGATGGACAAACAAGACACCTATATATTTTGTTCAATTATTTCAACATTAAACTATGCTGCTCCAATTTTAGTTTAATTAGATTTGAGGTCATTTTTTAAAGCTTTAGTCAATTGACTTTGTAATCCTAGTGAATGGATCTTTGTTTTATTTTTTAAACTGAGTTATTATTGGCAAAAAACAATGTTCCCTTTTGACACAAGCCCAGATATATAATTTTCATGACATGAAATTGACATTTGCCTTTTACTAGCTCTTTCTGTCAATTCCAATTCATCCCTCTGTGTCTTAAGCTCAGTTTATGGGAAGAATAATATATCATGCTCAATTACGCAAAAATCCTAAAGAGGGAAAAACTAACTTCAAAACTTTTAGCTACCAGATGGAATTATATAACTTATGTATTTGCTTATTTATTAGGTTTGTTTTTAGCTTAGTCAAGTATGTTTTATACACAGAATATCAACGCACAGTATCATGGCTACACCTGGGGATTGGAAAACACAGGGAACCATTTAGAAAAACTGGGCTCGATCATTCTTGGATTTCAGAGAACTGGCTTTCCAGGAAACAAGTGACAACATGAGCAACTTGTACTAGGGATGTGAAGAAAAGATAAGTTTTTTAGGTGAGTGGCATATTCAGAGTTGGAATCCTAGTTAATAAAGAGGGGAAAGAATGAGGAGCCCACCATTTGTAGGGTAGGTCAAGATATGCTGAATGCTGGCTTTGCCATTTTTAAGAGTTGATTTAAGATGGCAAATAATTCAAACTGTAAAGAAACTTTGGAAAGAATATGACTTTCAAGTCTCAGTATAAACCTTGATATTCCATCATTCATTAGATTAACAAATCTTAAGCATCAACTATGTGAATGACAAAAATCTAGGTATTGCATATGGTAAAGTGTTATACTGTTTCTATTGTTAAGGAATATTAAAATATGACCTAAATTACAATTAACTTAAATTTGTAATATCAAATCATATATAGGGAATGACCGAATGAAATAATCAGTATTACCCTGTGTTCATCTGGAAATTTGAGCATCTAGATAAGTATATTTAACCTATTCTTTATTTGTGAAACTGTATATTATGATTAGATTGCTTATGTAAAATTTGAATGTAAGAGTAATAAATATAGACATGGAAAATCTAAAATGCAAGAAATTTCTTGAGCCATAATCATGGTCTGATGAATTGTTAACAGATATTTCTATCCACTGTCCTGGTCATAAATTCTGGAGGTAAGATATTGATAATGTTTTTACTCACAAATCAGTTCAACAGATAGGATTCATTTGTTAACTTATTACATATTTGTTCAGCAGTGTACTGTGTCTGAAGGCATTGTTCAAAGTGCTGGAAATAAAGGTGCAAGTAAAATAGACATAGTACCTCTTGCTATCATGTATATTTTGGAGATAAAATCTAACAAGGCCATTTAGTATTCATAGAGCCATAAATTATCCCATAAAGTTCTGTAATGTCATTGTCTCATGTGGCAAAAATTGTGAGAATGGAGCACCTCAAAGGAGCCTTTGTCCCGTCTGCTGTCCCCTTTTGCATCGACACTTATAATAGTTTATTCTGTTTTATCTCATGCATTCATTTACTAAACATTTCTGGATACCTGGGATGTTTGAAACACTGATTTAATTACTGATGATGCAGAGTTAAATATAGACAGAACTATACAGAAAACACCTCCTAATTAAATGTTAGGTAATGTGCACACTGAGAAGGTAAAAATAACAAGTGTTACTATTGAGGTGAATATAGGATGAATATTCCCAGGAGTAGATGGAGACAATGCATGAAAGGCCACTAATACCGAAGAGAAAATATCAATATAAATTAGCTGTTTAAAAACTGCAAGGTGTCATGATAAATTGAGTCTGATAAAATAAAGGTGTTTTTTTTGGCTAGTAGATCATCAAAATAATATGAAAATAAATGAAAAAACTCATGATAATAGACCAGATAATTTAGGCCAGTTTTTTTTCCCCAAGGAATAACTGTATGAAAAAAAAAGTGGTACCTGATTTTTAACAATTTTTCTAATTGTCCCTTTTAGTCTGGTATAGATATTTTAGACTAAGCCCTAGAAACCAAATCACAGCACCATAGCAGAGGCTGGAGTATGGACTCAACAAAACACTATATTAATCCAACATGTATTAATTTAGCATCTGCAAATCAGTAAATTAGTGTTTTACAAATCTTTGCTTATTTTTACCTCTGGGAAGAATTTGCAATGCCATTTTGCTTTTGCCTTTATCTGTGCTCTACATCAATTACACAGCATTTTAACAATATAAAGTATCGAATGGAACTGCAATTTAAACAATGTGTTTTAATATTTGATTAACCATTATTTGCTATCAGCTATGGAATTATTGTTTCATCACATTTATTTATTATGGAAATCAGAAATATAATAAGGGGTAAACTTAGATTAACAGAAGGAAAATAATATTTGATCCGGGTAACACTAATGGACCATATTTTCCATAATGGGTGTTTTCGAATGCTGACATGTATTAAAGAATTCTGATCAAATATATTGGAATATATTGACTTGAACAAGGTAAAACATGTTTCTCTATTGCAGGACTTCTCAGTAATCTGATGTGTCATAAAATCCATAAGGGTGTACATTGTTTCCATTTTATTCACTTCTATTAATTATGTGATTTTCAATGCATATTTTTTATAATGAGAGTACAGTAGTTTCCAAATGTAGTTGGCCATAGGAATACCCCCCACATGCCCTAAGGCAACTTGCTGTACAGATACACTTTGGGAAATGCTAATGTTTGTGTAATTCATGAAAGAAGAGACTCTATTACTAGGAATACTGTTTACCAAAAATTCCTCTACAGTAAATGAAATCCAAAAAATGTCTATCACAAAGAAAAATTTTTAAACACCCACTGAATGCTCATGACCACTGTCATTGTGCAAATTATTTGGAGTACCGAAGTATCTTGAATCTAGTCTCTACCCTCAAGATTTTGCCACAAGATATTGAAATAATTTGTGCTTAGCTCCCTTGTTATACTCTAAATGCTGGCATACAGAGGAATGCTATAGGAGCATAGATATGAAGCTCTTTTCCCAAGGGAGCTTTTGGTGATAGCTTTGAGAGGGAGGCCCGTCACAGCTCCAACTATAGGACTATGCATTAGTCCCAGGAGAGTGGCAGGGCCTTGTAGGTAGAGGGAGTTGGAATGGTTGAAGAGGGTAAGATAGCAGAAGGTTTGCAGGAAACTCTGGTAATAGAAGTCAGGAGTTGGGGAAGGTGAAGCAGAAGGCACACGAATCCAGGCCCCAAATGTATTTGAATACCTAGCTTAGGAAGGGCTAGTTGTTATAGGAACCTCAAGAAAGTGTCTGATCCATCTGCAGAGGCAAGATAAAAGCACAGGGAAGTTAAGAACAGATCTAAGTGGCAGTCTGAAGCAACAATAGAGCAAGGGCAATGCCAAGTAGCATTTGCTATACAAGTACTAGGTGCCAAACACTTTATTTCATGCCACCCACTTCATAATCCTGTGACTGTAGTAGCCGCCATGAACGGCTGGCACAAGTTGAGAGGTAATATATTACACTGCATACGAACATGGCCAGTGCAGCCGGCTGCCAGCGTTGGAATCCTGCTTGAGCAACTGACAATGTGGCCTTGGACACTTTGTAGAGAGATAGATAGGGACTTACAAAAAAGCATACATATAAATAGGGACACACAGAATGTGTCAATGCCTTTATCTCTACAAATGGACTAATAATGCCCCCTATTTTACATGGCCATTGTATGGATTAAATAAATTAATACATGTAAAGCACTTTAAACCATATCTGGCATATGGCAAGAACCAGATAGTTATTATCTTTAACTTGCCCAAGGTCACACAGCTATTTTGTAGTAGAGTCAGGATTTATCTTGAGTCTGCCTGACTTCAAAGCCAGTCTCTCTTTTCACTATCTCAAGACAATGCATGATTAATTTCTAAATACACTGTGCAGACAAGAATTTTCAAGGGAGCATCGAGCTAGGAGAATTCATTTCAGGTTGAGGGAGTTAGAGAGATCTTTATTAAAGCCGTGGGATTTGAGGCAGGCCCTGAAAGATGAATGAAATTTTGAGAAATGAGGAGGAAAGGAGTGGGCATTTTAAGTGGCTACATTGTCATGAGTAGAGGTATGGTGTTAGAAAAGTGCAAATATTCGTAAGTCGATACCTCTCCTTCTAAGTTTGTAATCCTAACAAACATATACTTAGGTAAAATTAATTTGCAAGGAAAATATTAACCTGAAATCTCAGCACTCGACTCATAAAATGTTTATTTTTTCATTTTTTATGTTATTGTCAAGTATTTGTCTACAGATAAATAAATATATAATTTATTGTATGGTTATGATCATGGGAAAAATCACGAATAAACTATTAGTCTAGCACTATGTGACATGTCTCTCTTACTATAATGTGCAACAATAGAAGAAAATCACTGCAGTTGGTATGTACCAAATCATATTTATCCATATATGTGTGTGTATATATTTACATAAGCACACATATACATATATACACATACATAAAACTCTAATATATGTCCTAATATTTAAATAAAGTTCATTATTATTCAGAAGCAAAGTATCTAAGCCATATTGTTGGATCATAGTACAAAATAAAAAAATAATATTAAGCATTTCAATTAAGACTTTTTTAGTGTTAAGAGTAGAAAAATGTTACTACTTTAAATCTATATTATTTTAAAATGTTTTTATCAATGCGCAGTTGGCATAAAATATTAAATTCGTTCTGGGTGTAAACATAGTGATTCAACATTTACGTACCTTATGATGTGAGCACCTCAAGTCTAGAAAAAATTCGTCACTGTGCAAATATATTACAATATCATGGACTGTGTTCTCTGTGCTCCACGTTGCATCCCCATGACTTGTTTACTTTATAGCCAGAATTTTGTACTTCTTATTCTTCGCCTTTATCACCTGTCCTCGTATGCCCTCCCCTCTGGCAATCATCACTTTGTTCTCTACATCTTTGTTTCCATCTTGTTCTTTTCGTTCATTTGTTATTGTGGTTGTTGCTGTTTGGATCCCACATGTAAGTGAAATCATACAGTATCTGTCTTTGTTTGACTTATTCTATTTAGCCATCTATGTTGTCATGACTGGCATTTTGTTCTTTTTTATTACTGAGTAATCTTTCATTACACACCCAACCCCCACATCATCTTTATCCCTTCGTCTGTCAGTAGACACCAGGGTTGCTTCCATATCTCGGCTATTGTAAATATGCTGCAAAGAACTAGTGTTTTTGTTTTCTTTGCATAAATACTGAGAAGTGGAATTGCTGAGTGTATGGTAGTTCTATGTTTATTTTGGGAAGAAATCTCCATACTGTACTCCATAGGGGCTGCACCAATTTATATTCCTACCAAAGGTGAATGAAGGTTCTCTTCTCTCTCTATCTTCACCAACACTTGTTATTTGTTGACTTTTTTTATAATATCCATTGACAGGTGTGAGGTGGTATCTCTATTACATTTAAAATCAATGCATAAAGAGAAATTAATTGACTTTTTAAATTGTGAACCCATGGTCCCTAAAAGGTTTTCTCTATGTTAAGCTCAAAGGAATGCTAGTAGGCAAAACTGAAGTCTTACCAATTCACAATTAATATAATAATAGGTAAGATTTATGAATGCTTATGGAGTGTTTCAGGCACTGATCTGAACATTTTAAATACTTGATTAAGTTTATTTGGTTTTCAAATTAACTTGATAAACTAGATGGTTAGGAAATTGAAACAAGAGAAGTTAAATAACTTCCTTAGATCCATCCTGAAATAATGTCAATTTGGTGATGGAATGGAGGGCTTGAATTGTTTAGACCTAGATCTGCCCATCTGCCTTCCTCGTAAAGGTGGAAGAACTCAATCTCACCACAAACGTAAATACACATGTCAGGGAAGGGTTTCAGCACAGGCAAATAGTAAATATCTGCTACTGTAATCTACTTATGGAATATAAAGACCTTCCTGCTTCCCAGGATCTTCAAGCTTTCCTCCAAATAAAAATATAAGCTTTTGTGTGAGTAAAGTCAAGACAAATAAAAGTGCTAAAATGATAAATTCTGTTTTCATTAGGGTAAATGTGTTCACACACTTTAGATTGCATACTTAATAAGATTAGTAACTGAGAAAATTGGCATTGCCGTGTAGCCACTAAAATGTAAAAATGCCTATGCATACTTGAAAAATACCAACATAAGGGCCGCTTTTTAACCTCTAAATCTAAAACTAGGTTGATCTGTCTGTTTATCCTGAGAGAAACTAGTTTTGAAGAACAGAGTTTAGATTCTCCAATAAAATCCTGAATACATTTTGTCTAGCCCATCATTTCCCAAATTCTATTCTTTTATACGCTAAATTCATTAACTTTGCCCTCTCTAAATACTATATATGTTGCCTTTAAATTAACTAATATTTTTTGCATCATATGGATTATTTTTAAAATGATATCACATTAGAAATTGAAAGTGTATATTTTTCAGTAAATATTTAAGTGAAATAAAGTTATTCTAATTCAAGAAAATGTAGTACTATATTCTTTATGGTACCAAAATCCCAAATTTTTGCCATTAATATTAGTCATGTTATATATTAGAAAATACTAGTTTGGGCTCTTTTTCAAGTACTTTATGAAGAAAGATGCCACAGATTCCCTGATGTTGGCATTCTTCGAATGCCTTTATTGACACCAGGCAGGCAGTAAGTACACTTTGGCTTTGCTCTTAGAGCATTATCTTACCTCTTCTATAAATAGTATCAGCAAACATTATTTGAAAAAGCAATACTCATCTATTCTCCAATTTATGCTGTATTTGGAGGCTGTCGGGTTGTACCAATTAAAATAGAATTGAAGGAAGCATAAAACAATATTCAATAAAGATAAAGAAAAATTAATGTGTTCACTGTATTTTGACATTGATGAGAAAGTTCCTCTGTTTACCTTAATTCCTTCTTATCCTTAGCCCCAGAGCTCAGACTTGTCCCGATATGTAACATCCCCAAGATTGGGAATGGCATAGTGTGGTTGTCTCAGCAAATATTCCTGATTAACAAATATAGGAACGAAAAAGGGTATACACAAGTTGTGGTAGGAGGAGGGGAAAGATGCTTTAGAATTTTTGTCAATGATGTAGAAGTGATTAATTGAAATTAAAGGCATCCAAAAGAAAACAGAAATGCCCTTTTTCCTCCTTTGGACCTAATTGGTTCCCTGTAAATAAAGAAGAGTGTTTGTGGGATCTCATCTTGTGTTCTGTTTTGTCCTGGAGCCTTGAAATACATTCTGTGCAGATGTTTGATAATACATCTTAAACCCAGAATGGAAAGATTGGAAAAGCTTCGAAGACAAAACAGAAACACCACCAGGCTCTAAGTAGACTTGATTAACCCATAGTTTTGCCCCTCCCTGAATCTTGTGCATTTACTTTTTTGCTTATGTATGTTTATTTCTTTGCTTGCTTGTTTTTCAAATACATCTGCCCCTACCTGTGGCAGAAGGTGAAGTCAGGAGCCATGTAACATTTATCTCTACCACCACAAATGGGAATAATAATTTTTTTAAGGTTTTAATGATTAACTTAATTTATTGACATGTGTTCAATAGTGAGCCACACAGACTTTAGTAAATGTTAGCAAACTTTTTACATTCAATTTTATTTTGCATTAGTTTCATGTGTATAGCACAGTGCTTAGGCAATCATGTATTTTACAGGTGGCCCCCCTGATATTTCCAGCACTCGACTATTAGCCATTGTTTTTGACTACACCTGAGAAAAACTGATGAATTATAAAAGCAGCCTGTTCCTGCTTTTCTTGATCGTGTTAAGGCTTTTATCTCTATAAAATAATTTTCTATATAAGGAACTGTTGAAAAAGTTTTTATTGCCTTAAGTTCACTGTGTCTTTACCAAGTGTAAAGGAAAGACTAAAGTTCATTGAATAAAAATATTAGTTCTATATGCCACTATCTAGTTTCATGAATTTTAGTGCTACTGGTAGTCATGATACTCAATTAGAAAGCCCACTTTTATTCTTATTTCTAGATACTCTTTTAAACAGAATTTGTGGCAAAACTGAAGCCATTTCAATAGAGAAACAAAATGTGCATGCTTATTATTCTCTGTTATCTAATAACAGTGATGAGAGTTATCAATTTAAATCTAGTGGCTCTGTGTGCCAAGCATGGTTCTAAGTGATTTTGTTTGATCACTTGTTTAATTTTTAGAACATCCTTATGGAATATGCATTTTATTTCAATTTTACAAATGAATAAGTTGAGGCACAAAGAAGTTAAATAATAGTGGAAAGATTAAAAATATTAACAAATTATGAAGGTTGAATTTAAACCAGGACTACAAGCCAATGCTTTATTTATTAAAATAGGCTTTTCTTTTTTTTTTCTGTTGATTGTATTTTTTTATTTTTTGAGAAACGAAGTGTTTACACCCTATCTTTATACTGCAAGTATTTTTATTTTTATTTATCATCTTGATAGAATCATTCTATTTTTTATCTTTTATATCTAACTCCATAAAATTATGCTTAAATTACCCACTAGATTTTCCCCTCTCATGTAAATCTGAATTGATATTAAGAAAAGTAAAACACTCTTTCCATGTTCAAATATTTTGGTCTCTGTGAATATTCCCCTTGAGGGGTTCTTCCTCTATACCTCATAAATCATGTAATCACATCTGATTTTGTCATGCCAGCTAAGTAGTTATGAATACATCACTAAATGACATGTGATTTATAGTGCTGGTAGGTAATCTCTGATGGCAAATATCTTTTAATGTCTTCTTCCATAGGACTAAGTGCCCTTTATTGTGATTTCTAGATTTTTAAAAATTGTATAATAAATTTTAAAAGCATAAAAGGTAGTCAGGACTGCTTCAATGTTTCAGTCAGACTGTGTGTGTTGGATCTGACCTCTCACTAACTTATGATTAAATTTTTATTCCTAGAGTTTAAAAGAAAATATCACAATTCCTCTGGACAACCAGAAAACCATAGGATTACTATACTGTTTTTTATATTTTTAACTCTGTCTGGGCTTTTTTAAAGTTTTCTAAAACATTATTAGTGAGGTATTTGTATTGTTCTTTTAATTAGTAAATCATATGCAGTAATTAAAAATTATAAGTATACGTCAAAATATTTTTAAAAGCTAAAGAAATTCACTATGCCATACCAATTGTTATAATGAGCTACTTAAAGTTGTTATTTTGATGAGAGTCATGCCATACAAAACATACCTTCACAATAACTTGGACTGCTGAAATTAATGCCTGAGAACAAACATTTGGTTTTATACTATAAAGAATAAGATCAGTGCATTCTCTAAAAGATATTGGAAATAAATACCCTTTACAAATTTATTAACAGTCTGTGTGAGGTTATAGCTACAATTTACCAATCTTTCTGTGCTCTTTATCTTTTGAAGAATACTGTGCCCCTAGTGTTTGAGGGTGTATCCTCTGAGCAAGAATCAGGTTTCAGAGTCTGGCTTTTGGCATGGCACGCCCGCAAGGGATGGGGGAGGGTTCTAGACCATAAGGGAGAGTTGTTCCTTTTAACCCTCCCACTAACTCATCCATGCCATTCCTACAAACTGTATCATACACAAAATTCCAATCTCTGTTACATGCATTTACATACATATTTATAAGTATACTACTTACATTTTCTCCTGCTCACATGTTGGATTTTTTAATATAAATTTTCATTATCTTAAGCAATAAGTACACTCTCTTCCTGTAACCTTTAAGGGCGTGAAAAAGTGGAATAATATAACATGTTATTTGCATTTTTCTCAGTTTTTGGCATACACAAAAAATCTTATAAATACATTCTCTATTTTTTTAAATTTGTTTTTCTTGCTTTGATTTCATTTTATTTTTAAAAGAACTAATTTCATCTTCTAGTTTTATAATAAGCTTTTTTCCATGGTACAAGAGGTGGATATTGGCATGGGTGGAGTTGTAGACCATTGCCATCCTGTTATTAGAATATGGCTAAGCTTTTATCTATTTTTTATATACTGGGTCCTCATACAATTTTATTTGAAAAAAGTAATCCTGCTGCTAAAATTGTTTAAAAATTTAGTATAGTAAATGAATATTTTATGCTTTTTAAATTTTAATAAAATTTAGCATACATATTTTCTTAAGATTTTTCCTCAAAGTGACTTGGGGACTATGTTTATATCATTCTCCTTAATGATTACATAATATTCCAAGGCATAGCTACATCATATTGTAATTGTAACTCCTCCATTGATGAACACACATTATTTTCAAATATAAGTACAAAAACTAAAGCAACATACAATATTCCGACTTCTCATTTGTGTACCCATTATGGAGGGGTACTAATGTGGTAACAAAGATGAGGATATAATAGACGAAAAGTAAGCATATGTTTTATTATATTTTTTATTATTTATTTCCTCAATTTGGAAAATTATCAAAGCAAATACCTTATAGAGTAGAAATAATACTAAAAATTTCATCAAATGATAAGAAAATAAGAAATTAATACTAAAATCAGAAAGCAAGCAAAATACTTTCCATAGACAACTTTTAAAACTGTTTATTAAACAAACCTTGTATCAAATGTGAATAAAAATTGAAATTGAGGGAGTTCTAAAAAAAATGAGAAGGAAAGCCTGCATATCAATATCTACACAGTACAATAAAGCAGAGTGCAATATAAAGCTAATATCCATGCTGAGTGGAACTGGAGAGTATTATACAAAAAGAAATAAGCCAGGTGGTAAAAGACAAATACCATATGATCTCACCTATAAGTAGAACCTAATCAACAAAACAAACAAATGAGCAAAATAGAACTATAGACATGGAAATAAAGAACAAACTGACAGTGAACAGAGGGGAGGGGGCAGGGGAATAGTGGGGGAAAGAAGGGGAAGGGTCAAGTCAAAGAACATGTATAAAGGACCCATGGACAAAGACAACAAGGGGTGGGGGAAGATTGAAAGTGGGAGGTCAGGGGTGGGTAGGGCAGTGGAGAGTAATGGGAGGAAAATGGGGACAACTGTAATTGAACAACAAAAATAATAGTAGCTTTCTTTTTTGTTTTTTTAAATATCATTAAATATGTAAAGCAAATGAATAATAAAATATTTGATGCATAAATCAAAAATAGTTATACAAGAAACAAAATGTCAAAAGATGACAGAAGCTAGAAAACAATAAAAACAAAACCATAAATATATTTGATAAGAGAAAAACAGCAGAACCAAATTGTTAATTGAAATAATTTAAAATCATCAAAATAGACAAGTCTTAAAGGAATAAATCAAGAAAAAGGAGAAGGGATCACAAATATATAAAATATTAAATAAGGATAAAATAACCAGCAAACCTCAGAAAATTGTTTGAAACTTGTAAGAAACTATTTTGAGTAATTCACAAAAACAAATTTAGAAACAGGAGGTAATGGATAATTTCCTAAGAAAAATGTGGCAGCGTTAGATGAAGGCACTAGGGGGCACACCACTGAATCCTTGACTAAGTCTAAGAGCCTTCAAGAATGTACATGGCTAGCCTGCTGTTCTCAGGAACACAGTGAGACACACCTCAGCTGAGTCCAGCCTAGACTGGCCAACCCAATACTAATCCCCTAGACATGTAAGCTAAGCTGCCCCTCCACAAACAGAGGCAGCAAGAGGACTTGTGAGCCATCAAATAGATCCACCTGGGAAGAACACTTGGAATGGAAACTGGCAACACCTTTTGGTCTTCCCTGCAGTGGAAAACAGAAAAACAAGAACTAACAAGAATTAGAGTGACAAACACTTGGATTAAGATCAGAAGACTGTTCATTTGCCTATCACTGCATTCCTGAAAATTGTGCCATGACCATTTGATTAAGAGTAGGTGGCAGCTGTGAACACCAGTATACCTCTGGAAGAGGAAACGCACCAACAAAGGAACCACCAACAGATAATAATGGAAGAAGATGAAGGAGGGAGTGGAAGCCACACTGACCTCCACCCAGGACCAATCTGGAAATACAACAAAATAGTGGAGAAATTGCCCAGAACAAACACCCAAACAAAAGAAAGAGAGAAGCCTCAAAACCACATACAGACAGAAGAATCAGCTTCAACACAACCTGTCCACACCTGCACAACAGAATACAAGATGGTGGACAGAGTGACCCTCAGTTAACCAGCTGGAAGGAAGGACACACCAAAGAAAGACCCAACAACAATCAAAACCCAAAGACATACAGAGAGCCAACATAAACGACAGTCCAAGACCAGCGAGCTCAGGAGATTACATCACTGAATCTCACAGGTAATCTACCATACAAATTCACATCATCAACCCAGGAAGACAGAACAGATCAATTTAAGAAGCAAAGTCTAATGAGAAGAGTCTCACAAACAATGGGAAGACAAAGAAACAATCCCCAAATGAAAGGAAAGGAGGAAGTCTCAGAAAGAATGATAAACAAAACAGAGGCAAGTCAACTATCAGATATTGAGTTCAAAGCACTGTTTATCAGGAAGCTCAATGAGCTTGAGGAGAATTACCAAAACCTACAGGGAAAAGACGATGAATTCACTGCAAACTATATCAACATGAAAAAGGAAATAGAAACTATCAACAAGGGACAAGAGGAAATGTATACAATTTCTGAACTGAAGAACACAGTAGAAGGAATCAAAAGCAGGCTTAATGAAGCAGAGATCGAATCAACGAGCTGGAGGACAAGATAGAAAGAAACCCAGAAAGAGCAAGAAAAGGAAGAGACTCAGACAGATCGAAGAGGGATTAAAGGAAATGCAGGACAACACAAAACATCATAATATCCAAATAATTGGGATACGAGAAGGAGAAGAAGAAGAGCAAGGGATAGAAAACTTGTTTGAAAAAGTAATGATAGAAAAATTCCCTAACTTATTGAGAAAAAAAGCCACACAAATCCAGGAAACAGAGAGAGTCCCAATCAAGAGGAACCCAAAGAGGACCACTTCAAGACGCATGATAATTAAAATGGCAAAATTCCAAGACAAAGAGAGAATCTTAAAAGCAGCAAGGGAAAAACAGGAAATAACATACAAGGGAGCCCCAATCAGGCTAGCAGCTGACTTCTCAATGGGAACTCTTTAGACCAGAAGGGATTGGCAAGAAATATTCTGAGTAACAAACACCAAGGGCCTGCAACCAAGACTGCTCTATTCAGCAAGGCTTTCAATTAAAATGGAAGGCCACATAAGGAGCTTTCCAGACAAAGAAGCCTCAAAGAATATATCTCCTCCAAACCAGTTCTGCAAGAGATGCTAAAGGGTCTCCTTTAAGAATAGGAAGAAAAAGAGAGAGAGAGGAACACAGGCACAAAAAAATGGCAATAAGTGCCTATCAATAATAACCATAAACATAAATGGATTAAATGCCCAATCAAAGACACAGAATAGCTGAATGGATAAGAAACCATGACTCACACATATGCTGCCTCCAAGAGATCCACCTCAGGACAAAAGACCTACACAGACTGAAAGTGAAGGGCTGGAACAAATTTTCCAAGCAAATGGACAGGGGAAAAAAGCTAGGGTAGCAATACTCATATCAGACAAAGTAGACTTAAAAAAAAAAGGGGGGGGCCATGAAAAGAGATCCAGAAGGTCACTTCATAATACTCAAAGGAAGAATCCACCAAGAAGACATAAACATTGTAAATATATATGTATCTTCAAGAAAGATATTGACAGGAGCACAATTATAGTAGAGGATTTTAATACCCCACTGTCAAAAATGGATAGATCTTCCAAACAAAATATCAACAAATATATTGTGGCACTGAGTAATGCCCTAGATCAAATGGACTTAACTGATGTATATAGAGCCTTTCATCCCAAAGAAGCAAAATACACATTCTTTTCAAATGTACATGGAACATTTTCAAAGATAGACCACATGATAGGACACAAAACAAGCCCCAACAAATTAAAGAAAATTGAAATCATATCAAGCATTTTCTCTGACCACAAGGAACTGAAACTAGAAACCAACCTCAAGGAAAAAAAACAAAAATACTCAAAATCATGGAGATTAAACAGCATGCTATTAAACAATGAATGGGTCAAGAATGAAATTAAGGAAGCAATCAAAAAGTTTCTAGAAACAAATAAAAATGAACTCACAACAATCCAGAACTTATGGGACACAGAGAAGGCAGTCCCAAGAGAGAAGTTCATAGCGATACAGGCCTACCAAAAAAAGATAGAAACATTTCAAATAAACAGCCTAACCCTATACCTAAAAGAACTTGAGAAACAATAACATAGACAGTCCTGATCAAGTAGAAGGAAGGAAATAACCAAGATCAGAGCAGAATTAAACAACATAGAGACTAAAAGCATAATTCAAAGGATCAATAAATCCAGGAGGTGGTTCTTGAAAAGATAAACAAAATTGACAAGCCTTTAAGCAGACTCATCAAGAAAAAAAGAGAGGGGGCCCAAATAAACACAATCAGAATTGAAAAGAAGAGATTGCAACTGATAGCACAGAAATACAAAGGATCACAAGAAATTACTACAAAGAGCTGTATGCCAAGAAGTTTGAAAACCTAGGTGAAATGGACTAATTTCTGGAAAAATATAATCTCCCAAAACTGAATGAAGAAGAAGCAGAAAGCCTGAACAGACCAATAACAGCAGATGAAATTAAAGCAGTAATCAAAAAGCTTCCCATACACAAAAGCCCTGGACCAGACAGTTTCACAGGAGAATTTTAAAAAGAATTTAAAGAAGAGCTAACCCCTATCCTTCACTGACTATTCCAAGAATTCAAGAAGATGAAAGACTCCCAAACTCTTTTTATGAAGCCAGCATCATCCTAGTCCCAAAACAAGATAAAGAGATAACAAAGAAAGAAAACTTTAGGCCAATATCGCTGATGAACATAGAAGCTAAAATCCTAACAAAACACTGGCAAACCACATCCAGCAATACGTTAAACAGATCATACACCATGATCAAGTGGGTTTCATCCCAGGGATGCAAGGATGGTACAATATCCACAAATCAATAAACATAATACTTCACATAAACAAAAGCAAAAACAAAAATCACATGATCATATAAAGTGATGCAGAAAAAGCATTTGATAAGGTACAGCACTCATTTATGATAAAAACACTCAGCAAAGTGGGAATAGAGGGAGCATTCCTCAACATAATAAAGGCCTTATATGAGAGACCTACAGCCAACATCATACTCAATGGGCAAAAACTTAGAACTTTCCCACTAAGATTGGGAACAAGACAAGGATGCCCGCTTTCACCACTCCCATTCAACACAGTATTGGAAGTCCTAGCCACAGTAATCAGACAAGACAAAGAAATAAAATTCATCCAAAATGGAAAGGAAGAAGAAAAACTGTCATTGTTTGCAGTTGACATGATAATGCACATGGAAAATCCTATAGACTCCACCAAAAACTACTCAATCTAATAAGTGAATTTGGCAAAATAGCAGGATACAAAGTCAATATTCAGAAATCAAAGGCATTTTTGTATATAAAAAATGAAATATCAGAAACAGAAATCAGGAAAAAAATCCCATTTGATATAGCAACAAGAAAAATAAAGTACCTAGGAATAAACCTAATCAAGGATGTAAAACACTTGTACTGAGAAAACTAAACAACACTGAAGAAAGAAATCATGGAAGACACAAACAAATGGAAGCATGTACAATGCTCATGGATTGGAAGAATTAACATCATCAAAATGTCCATAGTACCCCAATCAATTTATAGATTCAATGCAATCCTTATTAAACTACCAGTGACATATTTCACAGATATAGAACAAACATTTCAGAAATTTATATGGAACCATAAACAACACCGAATAGCTGCAGCAGTTTTGAGAAAGAAGAACAAAGCAGGAGGGATCACAATACCTGATATCAAACTGTATTACAAGGCCACTGTCATCAAAACAGACTGATACTGGCATAAAAATAGACAGATAGACCAATGGAACAGAACAGAGAGCACAGAAATAAACCCAAGTCTCTATCATCAATTAATATTTGACAAAGGGGGGAGAAAAATAAAATGGAGTAAAAAAAGCCTCTTCAGCAAATGTTGTTGGGAGATCTGGATGGCTATGCAAAAAAATCAAACTCGATCACCATACACAAAAATAAATTCAAGTGCGTAAAAGACTTAAATATAAGTTGTGACACCATAGAAGTCCTAGAGGAGAACATAGGCAGGAAAATTTCAGGCATTCTATGCAGCAACATCTTCACTGATATGTCCCCTAAAGCAAGGGACATAAAGGAAAGAATAAACAAATGGGACCTTATCAAATTAAAAAGCTTCTGCATAGCTGAAGAAAACAACATTAAAATGAAAAGCGAATGAACTATATGGGAAAACATATTTGCTAATGATACCTTGGACAAGGGTTTGATCTCCAAAATATATAAAGAACTCATACAACTCCAGTCCAAGGAGACAAAAAAAAATTAAAAAATGGGCAAAAGACTTGAACAGACACTTCTCCAAGGAAAACATACAGGAGGCCCAGAGACATATGAAAAGATGCTCAGCATCAATAACCATCAGAGAGATGCAAATTAAAACCACAATGAGATACCACCTCACACCGGTCAGAATAGCCATCATTAACAAATCAACAAACAAGTGTTGGAGAGGCTGTGGAGAAAAGGAAACCCTAGTGCAGTGTTGGTGGGAACGCAGACTGGTGAAACCACTGTTGAAAACAGTATGGACTTTCCTCAGAAAACTAAAAATGGAACTGCCTTTTGACCAAGCAATTCCACTGCTGGTACTATATCCTAAGAACCCAGAAACACCAATCCAAAAGAACCTATGCACCCCAATGTTCACAGTAGCACAATTTACAATAGCCAAATGCTGGAAGCAACCTAAGTGCCCATCAGTAAATGAGTGAATCAAAAACCTGTGGTACATTCACACAATGGAATACTACACATCAGAAAGAAAGAAGGAGCTCCTACCCTTCGTGACAGCTTGGAGGGAACTGGAGAGCATTATGCTAAATGAAATAAGCCAGCCAGTGAAAGACAAATACCATATGATTTCACCTATAAGTGGAATCTAATCAACAAAACAAACAAGCAAGCAAAGAAAAAAAATAACCAGAGACATTTAAATAAAAAACTGACAGTAACCAGAGGGCAGGGAGGAGGGGGATAACAGGGGAAAGAAGGGGAAAAGAGGTCAAAGAACATGTATAAAGGAGCCATGGACAAACCAAAGGGGGATAGGGTTGAGGGTGGGAGGTGGGGACAGTGGAGCAGGGGAGAGCGATGGGGGTAGGGGGGATGGAGACAACTCTAATTGAACACCTATAAAAAAAAGAAGTGAAGTGAAAAATTAAAATAAAAAAATAAAAACATGTAACAGACTAGAATAATATATTTAAATAGCACATCCAGGTGACAAATAACACCTATAAAAATAAAATTGTCAATTGTCGTGGACCCCAAGTATGTGGAAAGATTTTCCACCTAATTAATATTTAAGTAAGTGTTAAAGCAATGTTATCATATTACTGATATTTCTGACAAAAAATAAAGTTTAGCTAAAATTCCTCTATGTAATGTCTTACTCCTGGTACTTTTTGGTAAATTGATAGCTTTGTATTTGTATTTAATGAGAAGTATTCAAATTAAATTTTCTCTTAGAGGTTGATTATGGGACATTACATTTTTCTTTTTTTTAATTTTAATTTTTATTTTTTTGTTGTTCAATTATAGTTGTCTGTATTTCCTCCCACTGCTACCCCCCGCCCCAGCCAAATCCCCTCCCTCCCTTGTTTCCACCCTCCCCCTTGTTTTTGTCCATGTGTCCTTTATAGTAGTTCCTGAAAATCTCTCTCCCCACTGTCCCCTCCCCACTCCCCTCTGGTTACTGTCAGATTGTTCTTACCTTCAGTGTCTCTGGTTATATTTTACTTGCTTTTTTCTTTTGTTGATTATCTTCCAGTTAAAGGTGAGATCATATGGTATTTGTCCCTCACCACCTGGCTTATTTCACTTAGCACAATGCTCTCTAGTTCCATCCATGCTGTGACAAAGGGTAGGAGCTCCTTCTTTCTCTCTGCTGCATAGAATTCCATTGTGTAAATGTGCCATCGTTTTTTATAACTATGCAGATATTCATAATTTTCAGAAACTACTATATAAATAAAAATCTGACTCATTACAGAGATAACCATAAGTATCATAATTTGCTCTGTATGTCTTTCAGGGAACCTATACATGCACATGTAAAAACTAACAGACCTGAATATTAAAATCTTGTATCCAGTGCAAATGGACAGGATTTATCTAATGGTAAGTCAGCAAATGATCAAGATTCAACTAAAATTTAACCAAGAATTTTCTAAGCAAAAATAAATGAATGGATGGATGGATGGATGGATGGATGAATGAATGAATGAATGAATTCCGTGTTTGCTCATTTAGCTTACAATTTGTTTGGTAAATCTGATGTAGGTCCCAATTGATCACTCAGACTACAAGGACTACAAATAAGGAGGTATGGTTTTCCTAAGAAACATGCATTTTACATCTGTTCTATTGTTAGGAGAATGGTGAATGGGAAAAACTATTACCATAAATGTCCTTTAAAGTGAACAAGAATTTGTAACAAACAATGGATGGAAAATTAATTTCAATAAGAGGGTGCAGCAAGACCCTTTGCAGTAGGGTCTTGTTCCACATTGGTCACCAGTGACGCTGCTAAAGCAGCAGAAGCAGCGGTGGCCATATCCTTGTTCTCAAATTACTTCATTGAGACAGTAACCAGAATTGTAGACGAAAATGAAGAAGTAATTTCAAGTCATACAGCTCAACTTGTGCTTTCTGGAATATAAATAGCTTTTTATTACTTTTGTTACGTAACAGTGACATATACATTCTGCATCTGTAAAAATGCTATTTATTGACTGTTTTATTATGCAATACATTATAATATATAACTTAGTGTAGTATTTCTATAAGGCCAGATGCTCCCAGTGTAGCAGCTGCCATTGGCGAGTTATCTGCTATTGATTGTATAATGGTGTTAAACCAATTTTAGTAAGTAGCTGTTATCTGTTATGAAAATTTATATTACCTCTTTTCCTTTTACAAAAATACCGATTCCATTAAACTAACACCATGATCCACTGGCTCAAGATTAAATATTTAGTATTAGTTTATTTGTATTGTTCTACAGAACGATTCTGTTTTTTTTTTCTCAGTGTAGGTCATTTTATTTCATAATAATCTTATTTAAATAAGCAGTCTTTCGTGTACCAGCATGGAATGGCAGTCTCTAAGCATATCTCATGGTTCCTTGGTGGGATGGTCACTTAATGATCAAATTAGAGCTCACTCAACCAGATCTGTGGTAACAACAGTTACTAGCTGCAGTTAGTTCTTCTTTTCAGATTTACAGAGCATCCAGGTGGAGTTCATTACTGTGAATCACCCAGCATGGTCCCCTGGCAGCAGATTAAGAAAACAGTCTAAATCAGAGATGGCTGCACAGCTAAACTTATTCCTCGTTCAAAATGTAAGGCCCCCTATGCTTGCCACATACATCTTATCTGTAGCAACTTTCTATCCAGGGAGGTCTCTATTACTATTGCTGCTGTATTTGTATAATACCTAAAATATTTATGAATCTGAAAGCTGAAAAATTACAGATTTGCTGTTAATACATTCCACAGCTGCATGTTCTTGGTTTGCAAATTTATAACTGGGAATTTACTACTAACAAATTCCAGCTTTGAACAATTGTATGTATTTCAGTTGCCCGATCTCTGTTACTCTCACTCCCCAGGCTGGGATGGCTGCAATGGTGGTACAGCCTCTGGGGAAGGAGGGAGGAGGGCTGGATGGAACTGTATGCCATCAGTCACCAACAGCCCCTCTGGCTGATTAAGTAGCAGGTGTTAATAGGAACCCAGGGGAGTGCTCTCCAGTTCCGTTTAGCTGGAATGATAGTGACATGATTCAAGGCCTGAAGGGTTTGGAGCCCTTTTAGGAAGGGGGAAGGGAAGTGGACTTGTAAAGTGGCAAATAATAGAAGGAAACGTTGTTTTGAAAGGCGTTTCCTAATGCTTGAAAGATACTCAGTTTTTGAAGACTTGAAACATAAAAATTCTAGTAGAGATATGCCAGGCATTAAAAAAAAAAAGGAATGAGGAAATACTCTAAACTTTAAGACACTGATCACTCTTTATAATTTTAGTTTTATTATTTATTAAAATAAATATTGTAAGATTTAATTCTTGTCTGGGACAGGTATTTACTATGTAAATAGCCCAAAATTTGATGTTATGAAAATATCACAAAAAAATTCCATATCCCTTACAAAACTGCTAAACATATGCTTATATATCAAATATACAAAAATCAATGGATCTGATTGATATACAAGTCAGAGATGATTATTCAAATATGCCTAAATTCAGATTTTGTGTATCTGCAGGATTAATTTGAATCACTCTTAGAAGAGTTTTTTAAACAAGGCTTTTAAATTTGATATATACAGCATTAAAATATTTTAAGGACTTTTTGATGTTAGTACCCCACAAAGACTGTTACGATTCCTTCTGTTCATTAAATACCACCCCCTATTATTTGCTGTTAACAGCATTGTTCAATTTTTATACTTACTGAAAAATTTTATACTTTATAGAATACATTAAATATTCTTTTGTGCCTAGTTTATTTTACGTAACATAGTTGTGAGATGAATAGATATCGCTGTATGCAGTGCTGGTTCATTCATAATTATTTTTGTAAAGTATGTAATAAAAATATATACCATAATTTATACATTATAAAATGGATTGTTACTGAGTCCTTCCCAAATGATATTAAGTATAATGTTCACAGGAGCATTCCAATACATGTCTTTTGGTGAGGATAGGTGTGTGTTGTTAATTGGTACAAACCTAGGAGTAGAATTGCTAGATTATCAGGTATGAAGATCTTCAGCTTTAGTAAATGTTGACGAAGACTTTATTACCAATATAATATCTGAGAGTTCTCATGGTTCCACATTATCCCAAACATTGTTTTATTTCTCTTTAATTTTAGCAATTCTTCGTGGTTTTAACTTGCCTTTGCCTAATAATGAACAAAATTGATCACTGTTTCTTATATGTATTGGACACTTGGCTATCTCCTTATGAAGTGTTTTTTTTAAGTCTTTTGTCCATTTTTATTGTTTTTTTGTTTCCTTATTGATGAATAAGAATTCTTTATATATTCTGGATACAAGTCTTTCTTGGACATAGTAATGGAGACTATTTTCTCTCAGTCAAAGAGTTTGTCCTATCACATTCTTAATATCTTTTCTTTGAAAATAATATATTAATTTTAATGTAGTCAATTTATCACTATCTTCTTATGGTTAATACAATTCTGATTTTGTTAATATCAGAAGAAATTAACTTTTAACTCAGAATAGCTTAAGAAGTTTAGAAAAATATAAAATATGTATTTAAGGCTTTGGAAAGTGACTGAAACCAGAAAGAACCTGGAAGAGTCAACCCATAAAAATTGGGAACTATATTGAGTAAGATTTCCACATTAGTTTCAACCTGTGCCAGCCACTGGTCCATACAACATGGAGCTGCTGAAGTAGAAATCCACATCTTAGTAGTTTGAGGACTCAGAAAATAGAATTTAGGGCTTCTAGCCTGGAGAGTGAGGAGAAATCCCCAAAAGATAGGAGCCATAGAGGGGGAAATAATAATCTCCTTATAAATTCGACCTCTGCCCTTGGCTCACTTCTGCACTAAGTGTGCTGCATAACGGAGACTGTAAGGAGCCCTGCAGAAGGCAGCAGCAGAAAGGCTGAGGTGAGGAAGGTTCAACTGCTATTCACGGGAGGGAAAAAAGGAGTTTGCTGTTTTAGTCCAGTCACATTAATGCATTTTTTGGAGGAAAATAAAAGAAGTTAGAATGTCTACAAAGTAAAAGTAAAAAATAATAAAATAAAAATAAAAGTAAAATAAAAAGTAAAAAAATAAAATAGGATGACTGGTATTCAAGTGGCTTTTTCTACTTTAGCAGCAGAGCATTGTCCTGCTATGACTTACAATATCATATCCCAAAACAGCTATAGTAATTTGCTTATCAGGTCCATGAAAATGCTGTGTAGTCATTCATCTCACAGGAAGAGAGGTCCTTCCCATGGAACTTTAGTAATTGTTTGACCTGCTTTCCAACCAGGGAGGGTAGAATGGGGTGGGCAGAGTGGTCTGTGCAGGAAGCATAGAGTTATAGGCTTGCTCATTCCCATGGTGTAAATCCTTCAATCATGGCTAATTTCAAACTATATCTATGATATTAGTGAATGCAGAGTTAGAAAATGGTGCACAGTCCTGCTTAAATCAGTCCCTAGGGTCACAAAATGTTAAAATGATTTTCTGTCGCGGATTTCAAACCGCAAAATCCGTGGGGGGACCTCCCCAATCATGTGAATCAATCTAACCCAGAGACACGCTTGGAGGTGAGAATCCGGCAGCCACGGGTCTCCTCCACCATCCCCATCTTGGGGAGAAAGACCTTGTGGGTTGCTTAGCCAGGGCTTTTATTAGAGGTATTAAGACACATTTACATTGGATTGATTATTCATGGGGATTAAGCAGAACAGGGGTAGGATTACTCATAGCAAGGCATTAGGATGTAAATTCAGGTCCGGTGGCAGATAGGACCAGGTTAAAGTAATATGCAGGGGTCAGCAAGCCAGAATTTTTTAAGATACATCTTTGCCAAATTCCTATTAGAGAATTCCCATTCCACAGACATGATCCACACTTGTTTACACGGGAATCACACGGAGCTGTGCTCAAAACGTGTAAATTCCAGAACATGTGTGTTTATACATGTGCGGAAATCACTGCCACAATTTTTGGTAACAAATAAGTGTTGAAACCATAATTTGCCTTTATGTTATTTTGAAATTTAATCATGTTGACCTTTTAATAGGAAAAGGTTTTTAATATAAAGGAACTCAAGCTACATGAAGTAAATTAAATATTAACAGACAGTAAGAATGTTGTTGATCATTGGTATCTGTTGTTCTATAGGTATTATTTCATCATCATAATCATCTTAGTTGTCCATTAACAAGATGGTTACAGCAATAAACTTTAAATGAAGTTTATATAAATGAAAATATGATGTTTCAAACATTTTATCTTGAACTATTATAAGTAGCAATAATTATAGAGATGTGTCAAATTGTAGAGATGTATCAAATATATTTTTTAAAAGATTTTATTTATTTATTTTTAGGGAAAGGGGAAGGGAGGGAGAAAGAGAGACAGAGAAACATTAATTCAATGTATGGTTGCCTCTTGAGTACCCCTTACTAGGGACCTGGCCCACAACCCAGGCATATGCCTTGACTGTGAATTGAACCAGCAACATTTGGTTTGCAGGCCAGCACTCAATCCACTGAGCTATACCAGCCAGGATGTGTCAAAGAGACTTTGAATTGAAGTGCATTACAATTAAATTATGACAGAATGCTATAAAACTAAACAAAATAATTTTTAGAAATGAATACTCTATAGCATTCAAAAAGACCAGAAAATTAATTACTGTGTTATAGATTATTGTGAAGTTCTACTTCTGTCGCTCTATAATTAGAGAATAAGACCCATTGGTTTAGAGAAGCCAAGTAGCCTACATTTAAGGGGAAAAATAGTTTGTTTCTGTGTAGTCCTTCTAGAGTTTTAGAGAGTAGCAGAACTGACTGAAAAAATGTCAAGTGAACTGGAGAGTGGAAGGAAGCAAGGAAGGAAAAGGAAGGCAAAAAGAAAGCAAGGAGAGTGGGAAAGAAGGGAAAGAGCAAGGGAAAGGAAAGGAGTTATATAATTTACCACTGGGAGATCTAGAGAAGAGAATTGCTTGGGCAGGGGCAGATGGATAGACAGAATTGTCCCACTAAAGAAGCCTATTTCTACCACCAACTGGTCAAAGCTACAGCCTGCTCCCTAGCACAGGGCATGATGCTGGGCTGTACCTGAGGGCCACAGATTTGAGGAACCTAAGTCACATCATCCTCGCTGACCACAAAGCCAGGAAACTGTATATCTGACTTTTTACCTTCCGAGGTGAGAATTCTCTTCATTTGGTGGGGAAATTGCACAAAGAAAATAGGTTTTCAATGCTGAATGGGCAAAAAGAAGTACAAATATAAATGACATCATATTTAAAGTAATTTCTACTTTATAAAACAAGAATAGTTGAGTCAATATACATGCATGGCATTAAAGTAAGAAAACATCCATTTGAGTGGCCATCCATGTTCTTTAATACTTACTCTGTGCTGCAGCTACAAAATTCTTGCCTTTCACTCGTATTTCTTGAGCTATCTGTTTGTAGTTATACAGTAGTAACAGATGTTTGTTACTCCCTACGATGACTGACTTAGTTGATTTCTTTAGTGGAATAGTTCATCTCGACATCATTCAACTCGATGGTGCTCTTCATTTATTAAATGTACAACTGTCTATTCTGAGTAGACACTGAAAGACAAAGCTAATTAATGGAGGTGTTAAAATAAGTCAAACAGAGACTTCCTAAGATGGCGGCATAGGTGAATGCACCGTACAACCTCGCACAACCAAACAAGGGAAAAAAAAGAAATATACACATCCAAACACAGCCAGATCTGACAGAAAATCATATTGAGAGGAAGTCCGACAACCAAGGAATTAAAGAAGATACATTCATCAAGTTTGGTGAACCAGAAGGTGCAGAGCGAAGGG